>CM057814.1:58458758-58479129 GCA_030067965.1 Latrodectus elegans | reverse complement strand
ATGGTTGATGTATTTAACAAATATAATATAACATTCACCAAAACATTTTCATTTTATTTAAACTTTTTAAGTTAAGAAGCATTATAAAATTTTAATCATTAATTTTTAAATTAGTTCAATTAAAAGAATTTTAATAAAGGCAATTGTGCTGATTACATTGTTTAAAATTCTCAATCATAAATAGATGTACACTTTGCATGGATTGAGTATAAACTGCAAAAATATAGCGCTATATTCAACAAAATTATTTTTAATCTTAAATGCATTACAATAAAATATTATCAATATAAAACACGTAACAAATAGGCAAATAATTTTAATATTTTATCGTAAAATTTATTATTTATATATATAGTTTTACAAATTTCAATTTGTAAATTTTTAATAAATTTAATAATTTTTTAAAAATTCTATAACCGAGCGAAGTAGATTTTTAATACCTAAACACATAATCAAAAGAAATTTATGGTTTTCCGAATCGTATGAAATATATGTAATGATTAATTCCGTGTTACATATTACTTTTAGTTAATGTTAGACATTTTGGAAAACAGTAGACTCTTGCATATCTTTACTCTGTATAGAGTCTTCATCTATTTTATATTAATACAAATATAAAGCAGTATAATCTTGAAGCATTCTCTAAATAAATATGGTTTAAACAAATTTTAAAGCCAGTAAAATGTATGAATATCAGATAATTCTGAATCATTTTAATTGTATTTTTAAGGAATTATAGACAGTAACGAATATGGAAATTATAAATAAAATCCATATTTACTAAAGAATGTTCACACCGTGAAGAAAAATGCGTGAAGAGACGTAACATAATATATTTAAAATGCATAGAGGAATAATAAAAAAATAGCTATTAAAATTTAAATAGACTGCATGTAAAACATGATGCATCAAGTTTCCTCTTATTGAAAATAAGTTTTAAATAACTATGAGACATGGCAACGTACAAGATTTTGTATTATTTGTAACGTATAATTTAGAGCATGAATATAGAACAGCTCTGGACAGCATAAATTATATTTTTATGCTTTTAAAATGCTTTTATTTTTTAAATTAAGAAAATTGAAAAAAAAATTTACACATTTCTGGGCGCTTTTAATAATATGGATTTTCCAAAATTATTAAAAATATACAAGAAATCATTATTAATCACATTAATATAAAATTCATGTAATGCAAATTTCTAAAAACATGTTTTTCAAAGGTAATGTCATTTGCGCCTGTAAGTTTCATATATAGAGGAATTTCTATATACTAGTTTTACGCATATGTTCGAAACATATTTAGAGAATAATTCAGACGTAAGAATTTCTTCTATATTTCTGAAAATTTTATCATCAAAAGATATAAATTTTCTCAAAATAGAGTATGCATTCGGAGAGGTCGTTATTTTTAAATTGGTATTTAATAAACATAAAAGCATGAAATTGAAAAATAAATAATTAAAAAAAGTAGTTTTAGCTAAATAAATACACGCACACACACACACACACACACACACACACACACATATATATATATATATATATATATATATATATATATATGTATGTATGTATGTATGTATACTGCATAAGGTGATATTAAATGTTTTGTTAATTACAATATCAGTAATATTTTCATGTGATCCTTAAAATAAAGTCAAATATTAATGATCGTATTTATTTCAATTCAGTTTTAAAATTTAAAATATTATCATAAGCATGAATTCATTTCTTAAAAATTGAAACTGATAAACAAAGGTAGATAGAAAACTGTTCAAATAAAAGGATTATTGTAAAGTAATCACTGAATAAATTATATTATATAAGTATTATTTTATTTTTGTTTTCTTTAATATTGGATTGCTTATTTTCTTTTTCAAATTTGTTTGGTTAATTCCAAGAATTTTTTGATGAAAAAAAAGAATTAATCAAATTATTAAGTAAACTAAAAAACAAATATTTAAAAAAAATGTTATATTCATCTATATGGAACTAATATTCATCTTCTACTTAAATTGTAAATGCTGTAGTTTTCATTTTGAAAA
This sequence comes from Latrodectus elegans, assembly GCA_030067965.1. Classification (NCBI taxonomy): domain Eukaryota; kingdom Metazoa; phylum Arthropoda; class Arachnida; order Araneae; family Theridiidae; genus Latrodectus; species Latrodectus elegans. The sequence continues at coordinate 58,477,082 of CM057814.1, read as the reverse complement.
TCAATATTAAACACAGCAAATATATATTCTACATTCTATTAAGTGTTCAAAAGAAGTTCGTACTTTTTTTTCTTAAAGATGTTTTTATAAAAAATACTTTATATTTTCCTTCAAATTCATTGAGTTTCAAGATATCAAGAGCGTTAAGGTATAAAAAATCATGTTTCCCTATTTTCAAATATTCATTAAAGACAGAGAAGCATGTTGGTTTTCTTTAAGAAATAATTTTAAACTACTTAGTTAGTAAGAATTTTCTGCTTATTTACTTATAAATTTTACTCTACAAAGGGATTAACTAATATTATCGATTAATTTGAAATGTAAATATATATATATGTATATATAATAACTAGTAAATAAAAAATCTTCTAAAAGTTTTTGTTTTTAATCTATTTTATTCAGACGTTATATCAGATTTATCAATATGCATATGCTCATTTTTTCCACTAGAAATATTTGATGAATGAGCAAAATTACTATACCTATTTTGTAAAGTGCGAATAAGATATTTCGTGTTAAACATTTCATTTATAATGTATTGATTATAATCATCTTACTACATGTAATCACAAGCAATTATATTTAATGCAAGAGAATATTGAGAATAATTGCTGTACAAAAAAAATAATACTCATTTGGTGTAAGTATTTTGTTCTAAAAGATGGGACATAAGAAAAAAATTAATTTTATATCATATTAGAAAAACATTTCAACACAAGTTCTCTTTTAAAACCTGATTATTATGCTTTCAATCTCATAAACATTTGATTACATTACGTACAATAGCTTAAAAAAAGCCTTTTTTAAAAATATACCAGCGTTTATTCAAGTATCATTTACTTATATTAAAAAAATTTATTTAATTATAAATTAGTTTGGAAGAATAATCATTCAGTATTTAAGTGAACAAGTGATCTACGATGAAAAGCAATATTTTTTATACGATAAATTAAAAATCTAGTTGTCCATTAATGAAAGCCCCTGTTGACCATTAACTGCAAATCTCCCCCCATAAAAAGAGTAAAGTAAAACAATTTTCTTTTTACGGGAAGTGATTAGAATGGTGACAACATTTTCTCATACTATGTACATATATATAATGTATATATCTACAAATATATATATATATATATATAATATAATATATATATATATATATAATATAATATATATATATATATATATATATATATATATATATATGTATATATAATATAATATATATATATATATATATTATTTATATATATATATATATATATATATATATATATATATATTAATATGTGTTTTTATGATAAAAATAAAAGTAAAGTTATTTCCTTTTAAGTAATTTTTTGATCTTTTGAACTGCTAACATGATGTTTTAAGCCTTTTACAGAATGCAAATTCTGTAAAAGGCTTAAAACATCATGTTAGCAGTAAAAATGGAAAAAAGGAATATTTCTTGATTAAGCTGAAAGTAACTAAAAAAAGGAGTCTTTCTTCTCGGGTGTAAATATTTAATTATTTAAGACACACATAAATTTCATTTTTTCAAAAAACAATAACTTCAGAGTAATAGATTCTAAATCCTTTTCTGCTTTAAAAATATATTTTTATGTAAATTTTCTAATCCTTGTTGAATTTTTTTTATAAAATTAGTGTTTCTTATTTGCTTGTTTTTTTATAAGGAACTCAAATTTTATTTGCTGTTTAAAATTTTATACAAAATTAAAAAAAATTATAGTTAAAATGTTATATCTTAATTATACATCCTAATCCTTATTAAATGTAAGCGAAGAAAAAATGAATTCAAAAATTATTAAAAGCAATTTTCTAGAAAATGAATACTGATTTATTAGTAAGAAGTGTGCAAAATATGTTAAATGAAACAGTTTTGTGAAAATTAATTTTTAATCTATCATGAATAATAGAGTTCCCCCCTATCGAAAGACCAAAATCAATAGAAATGCTTATATTGTATACATTGTGTTTTCCAGAAATATAAAATAATTGAGTTTCAATATAGCAAATGTGTACACATATTATTATTAAAGATAAAAGGTTTTTAATTTAAAAAATATTTAACTTTTGTATTTGTAAGGAAATAGAAAGTTACGAGGGAGAAATTGAAAGCAATAGTTTATTGCTTAAAGTTTCAATTTCTAGCAGTATCAATTCCAGGAAGAAGATTCTTATAAGTTGGTGAATACATTACATTATGCTGCGAAAATAAAAGTGTGTAATTTAAATTTTGAATACCATAGTATCAATATTTTAATAAAAAAGCTCTCAATTTGCACAATGAAAAGTAAAGAAAAAAATAATGCTATTTTTTTGAATAAGAATTTTATTGTCAACTATTTACCACAACAATGAATGTTGGGCCAATGTAGTTCTATATCTTATCCTTTTATAATTATTCTACTTGAAATGTCAAATATATTAAAGGAAGAATATAATAACTTGCTATTATCAATTTCCTTTTCTATCACTTAATCTCACGAATATCAATTTAATTTATCGATGAAAAAACAACGCGCACTGAAAAAAGTGATGTATGCCTTTTTTTTTTTTTTTTTCAGAAGTACGGGATTTGTCAAAGCCATCAAATTGGCTGAACAGAAGACAATAACAGCAAAATGGTATACCACTCAATGTCTTCCAGAAATTCTACAAGAACTGAATGTTAAGGTACTAATTCTTCGCAATGACAATGCATATTCACATACAGCCGGAGTAACAGTTGAGTTCCTTAAACAAAAACAAATTAAAGTAATCGAACATCCGCTGTATTCACCTCATCTAGCTATGTGCGACTTTTGATTATTCTTTATTCTAAAAAAGAACTTAACGTCGTTTTCATTCAGAAGAAGAGATTGATGTGGCTATAAATGCATTTTTTTCATCTATTCCAAGAAATGAATGGTTTGAGGCATTTAATCTGTAGAAAATTCGTCTACAAAAGTGCATTGATGCTGGAGGAGACTACTTTGAACACACCTAAAATTTTGTTAATTATTACTTGAAAAATCTAGTTGTATCTCAAAAATTTCAGAGTGACCCTCATATATTTTGCAATTTTGTTATGTTTTAGTAAACTCATATTTGAGAAACGTTTCATAGTTAAACTCATGCAAAATTAATATTCTTGAAAAAGTTCAGATTTCTTTATAAATTTCATTTGTGGTGTGTAGGAATTACGAAATTCGATTATAATTTTTAATTTAAGCAATTAGCATATTTTTCCCAACAGAGAATATAAAGAATATACTTTCCAGTATGAATCTATGATTAATAACGTTGCAGGAAATATACTTCATTAACAATTTTGAGAGGAAACAATGACTGGAAAATTATGTTACATAAAAAAAACACCGAATATCATACAACGGTTGGTATCATACTTATATAATATAATTCATTTTATTATTATTGCATAATTCTTATTTATATCAATCAGTTTAATTTTTTTTAAAATCGTAATTAAACAGCTATACATATACAAATTTCATTATTACTGGTCAGATTTTTTTCATTTGTTATTTCAAAATTAATAAGAAAAGAAACACAAAATGAGATTCGCAAATGCTAATTTTTACTTAGGAGCTACGAATTTTCTTTTTTTTTTTTTTTTGAAAAAAAAAAAATTCCTTTTATAGTTCTACAGAATATCTTATTATCACATTTCTTAAACGTTACAGTATTTGCAGGTAAAATAATATAAAAACTAATAATGAATTCCCTTTCTTAAGAAATTACAATTCTTTTAAAGTCTACTCTTACTATAGTATTAAAATCGTAAAATTAGATCATAACTTGTATCTATCTCGCTTAAAATTATAGAAAATTTTACATAAATATTTCATAATAATAAAACATTAAATGAATTACACCCCATGCAAAGTTATGTCTTATATAACCTGTTTAATGTAAACTTTTCTTAGATTATTGGAATTTTATTTAAGTATTTTTTCAATCTTTTTGTGACTCTCACAAGTATTTAGAAAGTAATAATATAATTTCTTTAAACTAGTTTTAAAATATTTAATTATAATGTATTGATATGCAATTACTAAATTTTATTTATCACCAAAGGGAAAATGCAAACTCCAAACCAAAACAATCAAAAAAAAGTTTTTTTCAATTATTGCTTGAAATTTATTTGTGCAAGACATAATTGAAAGTATATCATAGACAAAAATAAATATAATACTTACACAATGTACTGATTTTCCCCAAATGTACTTTAAAAGTAATTCCTAATATGCACATAGAATACACACACAGAAAACCGAAATCCTAAACTTTTGCCCTGTTTACACTTGCTGGGATGCACTTTTGAATCTAATAAATCTAAATATATGTCACTGTAATTTCAATATTCAAGCAAAAATGAAACTCATGTTAATTATATAAAAATAATAAACATCCTTTTTATATTTTTTAGCATGAAAAATTCTTATTATTTGTTTTAAACAGTTAAATGCCAAATTATTTGCTTAGCATAAAACTATGCATTCTCCTTGTCAAATGTACAAATGATGACCTGTTTGGTTAGGCCATTGTTCTCGTTATTGTAAAGTATTGGTATTGTATGTCCACCCAACCGAAGATCCATCGAGGTTATTAATGGTGGTGGGGACATGTAAAATATGCCGTGGTCACAGTTTTCTCTATGTGCAATAATATCGCTGTGGGTGTCAGATCAAGTCTGGGGTTCTTTTGCTCCATCTCTCCTTCTAATTATCCATTTTTCGGGGCTACGATTGCACATTCCAATTGAGCACCCCTCTTTACCAAGGTTGACATAATTTCCACAAGATATAGAACAGAAGGAGAAAATCCTAGCAACATGGGAACTTAGTAAAATAATGGAAATATATGGTAAATATCTACTACGTAAATTATTTGGAAATGAAAATTTTTATTCTGTACTGTAAGTATTTTACTTTCTAACTTGAAAATTATTTATTAAGAAAATTAACTTAAGTATTCAATGCATTATCTGGTAAATATTGGACATTATTCTACATATAATTTATTAATTTATACAAGCATATCAAAAGAGTTAATATAATTTAGTGTTGTGCATTTTTATGCATACTTTTAATTTATACTTATCTTATAAGCAAACTACCGATAAAATAATAACTAGAATAATATAATAAAAATCTGAGTACACACACGCAAATTTTCATGCAAATGATTATTTTTTCGTTTTTGTATCATTTGGATTGTTAAAAAGAAACATTCAATTAATATTTTGCTTAATTTTGATAGAAATCTTTACAAAGTCAGCACATTCATCATGTAACATGTAGTCATAAATAATTCTTATGATTCATGAATTTATTTTTCAGCAAGAATATTTCCAGTGTTATATTAAAATCATATATGAAATGTATTCCCCTTTAAATCAATTTTATTTCATAAATTTGTTTTAAAAAACAATTTTTGATGGTGTAAATTATTATGGTATAATTTTATGGTGTAATTTATTATAGCATTTTGAGATGGTGTAAATATAAAATTATTTATGTAAAAACATACTTTGTGTAAGCAATACCAATATACGGATACAAAATAGTTTCGAGGTAACATAACAATTGAGAAATCACTATTTATCCATACCGCTAAAATTGCAATTGCTGTCCAGTTAAGCAAGACTGCTGAGAGAGTGTAAATCATGAAAATAAGGCGCATGTTTCTCTACATAAGAATATCCATTCCTAAGATTCTGTAAACGTAAATGAATAAATATTTATGACAATGGTGTCTGAGTGTCCAGACGTAGTCTATAATTTGCTAATATTATTCTCACTTCAAAACATTTAGTAATATTTGTCAATACAGAAATTAGTGAAAGAGGAAATAGCCTACAATAGTTTACTAATTAAAGAATACTTAGTACTGTTCGGTATAAAACTGTTTAAATAGAAGAGTTTAAATACATTGCGTTTATATACACATCATATAATGCTTTTATTTGTTTCTTCAGCTACACTTATCTTTAAAAATACTTATAATGGAATTGTGTATCTTATAAATACGTTTTATTGATAAAAGTATATTACACAAATATTGTTTATAAAAATTACTACATCAATAAAGTGGTACATCATTAAAAAAAATTTTTTTGTATACTCAACATGATCCCTCTCATAAAATTAATTAGGATTTCAATCAACACATTCATCTAAATCACCACGAATCACGACTCATAAAATACGTAAAAAGAAAAGACATTTCCCATTAGATTTCTTTTAAAGAAACTGAATTGGAGCAGTGTGCTTAAGATGAAAACTTCATATGCTTCATATTAGAAAAAGAAACACCTACTGGAATGTGTCTCGGATATAAATTTTAACTATTGTTGATTCGTAATTGCGGCGTACTGTACTTCAGAATTGTTTTTCTCAGGTACTTCGATATCCTGTTATTATCTCCAATATATAAAACTGAGGAGCTTATAACTACCATATGTAACATATTAAAGCATTTTAATTGCAACCCGTACCAAATAATACAGTAAATAAATACTCAATCTGTATATCATCAAATGTTCTCTGTACAGGTTAATAATACAAATATATCACAAAATTCCGATTTAGAAATGAAGTCATTTGTGAATAAAATTGCTTTACATCATCCACATTCAATAATATTTAAAAATGAAAAAATAAATAAATAGACAAAATTTAAAGTCACTATTAAAATTGAATCAAGGAATCTCTCCAATTATTTAATAATTAGCAGAGATGAAATAAGAGTACAAAATATATTTTCAAACGGTTTTTATTTTTATGATAATATCATGAAAGTTCAATATACAAGTTTGCTACATTACTTTGAATGCACACTAATAATTACCATCCAATGCCTTCATACTAACTAGTCATTTGGGATGCTAATACCTAAATCACACAAGACGCACGTCAATCATTTAACCCCTTCAACATTATCTATATTTTGCTCAAAATCAGTTAATTTTTCATGGGTAAGATTCCTTGATTATAGCAAACTTTTGACACTACCAAGTTACCTCTACGTTTGTAATCAGATGGCATTGTGAAACGATGCAGACTTACCCTTCCAAGCTACCTTTGGTTCATGTTCTCAAATATTCAAACTGAATTCAAAATCTGTTACTTATATTCTTTCTGGCTTACACTATAAAAAAGAAACATCAACTATTCTCCTCTCATGTGACCTTTGGCTTTACCTCTATTGTAAGTTCAGTTCTTGATCAAATTGTTCCTTCTTCTTCTTCTTCAAGTATTCCTTTAGGGAGAATAAACAGAACTCTTCGATGCTTGATTGGATTTAAACATTGGTTTCAGATATAATTCCAATCAAGCCGGGATGTTATCTTTAACTAAATGTTATTATACTCTAGGGCAGTATCTAACTTTTCAATTATCAATGTGAATAAAGGATAAGATAATTAGCTTAGATGCATAAGTTTCATAAATCATTTCATAAGAATTATCAGATTTGTAATGGGAGTTATAGAAAAAATATTTTCACAAATTATATTTGTATTAGATTAATCCATGTGCAGGTTAAATGTGAAGATGAGGTTGCTAGTTTTGTAATTCACCTAGTTTTAAATTGTTGCTGTCTTGTGCCAGCAAGGCAGGCAATATAGGGTGTGGTATTTCCCTTTCAAACTAAACAATAATTTGATGTGGAGTCGGATTTCCTCACTACACAAATGCCATAGGTACCTGTTTATAGAAACGACAACCATTCACAAGTCATTAATACAAGAAAAGGACAAAGACATAAGGGAGGAACGAAAGTACTTCCATGTCTGAACTGCGATTAGAAACCAGAGACTTCTTAAGCACTGTCAGGCACGATGACCACAAGACAGGGTGGGAGAAAAATTATAAGGTTTTCCATCACAATTAATTGGCACAACAATAATGCCATATAATAGTGTATAACTTTATAATTCTCTAAGAGTATCTCATAAATAATAGAGGTAATCTTTCTAGTAAATAATATATATGTGTGTCCTATATTACTAGATATATTCTTTTCTTGGCCTGTCGAACAACAAAAGATATTTATTAGAATAAAATGTGTCTTTTACTACTAAAATGGTTTTATCACACTGTCTTTTCATATTCAGTATCTGATTGCATAACTGTTTCTAAGGTAAGAATATCAATTTCTAAATTAGCAATTGTTTCAGTTTTTGAACATTCACCGGAGGAAGGAATCGTGCTGCTAGAAAACAAAAACAGCTCATACATATTCTATTGTATTTAAATATCGGAAATATCTTGGCCAAAAAATCTGTGAGTAATATCTTCTTCTTCAGCAAATTCTGAAACTCGGGATTCTCGTGTGTCCATGACAATCATACATATAAATGAAGCCTGTACTAATGACACCTGGAAACAGATGGACATGGGAAAAGGATTACCTCTTTTCAATAACGATCTTATGGTATAGAACCTCTGTCAAAAATGTGGATCTTAGTCCACACGTTCAACATAAGGACTACGTGAACAATAAATTTAAGACCATCATAACTGTTTCTTTCCATTAATGTACTGAAATATAACCATATCCCGACCTCTCTCCAATCCAACGGGTGTTGCGAATCGCTAGTGATACCAAAAAATTTCCATTTGTAAATATTGGAGTTTTTCAAGGACTGAATCCATTCATGAAATGTTTACTTTTTGTGATCCTTATACCACATTAAATGGTGACTCAGGTGTCCAACCTTTAAAGAAACCAATCTTTCATTATGACGGCTGAATAGGCACATTTGTGAAAATGTCTGGATATAGTAAACCTTGACGCTTGTCTTCCCGTTGTCATCAAAATTTCTGATGAGTGGAGCTTGTTAACTGACTGTATATGTTTCTATGTATGAATATATATATATATATATATATATATATATATATATATATATATATATATATATATATATATATATATATATATATATATATATATATATATATATATATATATATATATATATATATATATATATATACACAGAGGGAAAGAGAAAGTATATTTAACTATACGTGCAATCAAGAAAATAGTTCTAAAATTATTTAACATCTGGAAAATTTGGAGAATAATAATTCTCTGACTTAAAGTTATTGATTTAAAAAAAAAAATTCTGTTCAATTTATGTTGACATACTAGAAAAAAACTACCAATTTCATAAATGGAATTCGATGTACTCATATGCATAGAAAAATAATATCTATTAAAAAGTACGTAAAATTTCTATTTTTGTTTCACATTAATTTACTTCGTCCGCGTTTATTAGATTAAATTAAATATATTCAAACCTAACTCGTGAAATTTATGTTTCTGTATGAATTTCTAATATAAACATGAATAATATTTTCAAAATTTCATTATTTTCTTTGGATTTTTTTTAAATTTTTATGTTTACTTTAGTACAAAAATTGGATTTAAATGTTCTTAAATAATATTTTTTTTTTGTTTTTGAATGGAAAATTAATTCAAACTCAACGTTTCATTTTAAATATGAATGACCAGAACTTAAGCTAATGAATTATAATCTATATCAAAATATTTTTCGTTTTTATGTTTTAGAGTAATATAATGATTTTAACATTTTATTATAATTACCTTATTATAATGCATAATTTAATAAATTTCAACTGCATTTTAATAAATATTTCAATGAAGGTAGGTATTTTTTATTTATAAAGTTCTTCTTAAATTAAGTATTTATTTTAGACTTCGATGTGTTTCACAATGTTAGAAATAAAAACAGATAATTTGAATAAATCAATAAATTATCTGCGATCAATGAAACGAACAGAATTTAACTATGCAAGCGAAGAAATATAACACATCATTGAATTATAAAATAAATTTATCCATTTTATGCTGATAAAAGCACTAAAATTTTCAATTATTGCTATATAATTTGAATTCAATTATTGCATATAATGCAAGTAATATTTAAATGAATCATTTTCTAATCAAGCTCAGAATTGTTATATTGAGATTCAATATTCATTTGGATAAAATTGATTCAGAATCATTCAACATTTTATGTAAATATCACGTTGAATGAAACTTGAATTAAATGTTGACTATGCAGCAATATGTTTAAGAATTAAAAATTACATTTGCAATATTTATTTATATCAAACGTGAAAACAGTGTTTTGCCCATAAATTTAAATATAGTACGACAAATTGTTAAATATAATCTTACAGTTATTTTTATTAAGTGCGTTCCATAATGTATAAAGCTTGCAATGCTGTGCAAATTATATAAATTTTACAATTTATATCATATATATTTCTTTCATTAATAATCTATGGTATTCATCTCCATAAAATTAAAATCAACATAATTAAACATTACGTTAAAAAAGTATTCAAAGTATATTTTATATATATATATATGCATTGATCATGCATAGATTTGCTTGTAGCTCAAATGTCCATTTTACACAAGACAACTAATTTGACCTGGTTTTGTAGCTTAAATTAGATTTTGACTGAATTTACTATTTTATTATTCTATAAAATCTTGAGTTAAAAATTGAACAGTTAAGCCGATATCTAGCGCTCTAACTACTTATCTTCCAGTTGAGCTATGTGTGAGAGCATGATTATTAATTAAATTTTAAGTTATGTTTATAAGAATTCTAATTTTAAAGGCAAAAAAATGTTGTTAAAAAAAGTTTTATTTAATTTTGAGTTTTAGAATTGATTAAATGTGTTCAACGTGGTAGTATTATCAGAGGTATTTGATTATTAGTACTTGATATTATAAAATTACTTGTGATAATTATTAAGAACGTTTTTTTATGTATTTTAAGTACACGATTATTAACAAAAGTTTTTTAAATACAAGGTTACTTACTAATATGAATATTTTTCAGAATTATTTAAACTAAGCATCACATCAAAATAAATGGTGCTAGTAACAACATGTATGGTAAAAATTTTCTTATTTTATTGTGTGCTTTGATAAAACGGATAACTGTAACCGTATTAATTTACTGTATGTATTACAAGTAACTCTTTTTATACATCAGCCTGCTATCATTTTCTTTCTGTTGACTGGATAACTAGAAGAAACTGAAAAAAACAGTTATTAAATTTACCTATCTAATTTTAATTACTGCTAAATAATTTTTTCAATTTTTTATATGTTTTTTTAAAAATACCCTATTAAATACTGCGTTGTAAAAACAAATTTAAAATATCTAGACATGCGAACTTAAAACTATTTTCATTTTCATTTAATTTTTTTATCCCAGTTATAGATCCGATGAGTTTGTGATCAAGAAAAACTAATCAAAAATGTTTTCTTCGATTTATTTAAAAATGGCTCTGAATATAAAATTATTTTCAGGGGAAAACTCAAATTTAATAAATGAAAGAATATTAAAAAAATGTATTGTAGTGAAAGTATGAAAATCTGATATTAGCTATGTGGATTTGCATTGTGAGAATTATCTTCAGGTATGTTCATTCCTTTATGTGTTGAAATAGGTAATTCTCATTATGAGTAATTTGTGTGATCCAATTGTTTATTTAATTACTATGTAATATGAAGTAGCTCACTTTTATGATTACTAAATGCTTTACCTCAGATTTCTAGCGCTAAGTATTGATATTTTGAGGAAATTATAAAATTCCTTTCTTAAATGTTATTCCAAGATTGATTCTTTACTTCTCTGCATAACAAGCATTAATTTTATTGTGAATTAATTCTCATTGAGATAGAGATTACTGATCTGTCAAAAACCATAATTTCAATTCTTCAAATCTTACATAACATTAGTATTTTAGTATTAATTCCTCCAATCAATATTTTGTATCGTAAATAGCTTGAGAAGTCCTTATGAGGCTTGTAACATTTCAAGAAAAAGTCAAATTAATATTGGTGAAATAATGTATAGACAATTTGTAAGTCTCTTATACAAGGTAGAAAATTGCCAACTAACAGTTAGAAAATAATTATTATTACCATGTGTTTTACAAATTTCTGAGAAACATTTTAAATACCTGCTTTCTGTTTGTTGTCAGTATTTCTGAGATTTTTTTTACTTGAAACGTATTCTAGTGCTTATATTTTTCAAATTTATTTATAACGATTTTGTGGAATAGAGGGCATAAATAAATCACTTAGCACATTTTAATCAATTTCTCGAAGTATTTTATAAAATTTAAATTTTTTAACATTGCATATAAAATTGTTTCGAAAGACTAATTTATTAAAATAATTCATATTCCTGTAAAAATAATTAACAAATTTCACTGTCCATGTAAAAAAGTACATTAAAAATCAATTTCTTAAAAAAAATCGCCTGTATGGAAGGAAGCTTGTGTGCGTGTGTGATTGATAGTTTTATTCCAACTTCTGAATATGAATGTAATTAGTATAAAATAATAATTTTATTATTTTATATACACACATGTATATGAATGTAATGCAGCAACTACACTTCATAAATTAAAAAGAAAGAAAAATGTTGTTTTTAAGATTTCCATTGATTAAAATTCTAACTATCACTTTAATGTATTTTTCATGATTATAATTTTCAATTCTTTTATTTTGAATTCTTTTTCAAATAGTGATTTAATATTTATAAATTCAAACTTTGAGAAAGGCTCATTTGGATGTTGATTTTATTAAAGCGTTATCCACCCCTACATAAATTTTTATTGATTTATTTTTTAATTCATACTAAGCAAACATTATTTTTGGAATTTTCATATTGTTTCATTGCTTAGTATTTATTATTTTTTAATTTTTACATATGTGTCGAAGTAAAGAATCAGTTATTTTACAACATAACAATATTTCGGTAAATGTATTTTTGAAAGTGTTTCTCTCTCTTTCAGAATTTTTACTTCTCCATACATTTATTGATTATATTGTAATAAATCAATAAAATGTTTTTCAAGTTAAAATCAATGCGGTTAAAATAAAATACTAAAATTTGTTAAGTTTTAGTATTTTATTTAGTATTTATTAATAATCGATATTTTTATTTTTTTGAAAGAATTTTTTTGAAAAATGGAAATTAACATTAATTTTAAATTTATAATTAAAAAATTATTTTTCCATGTTTTCGATAATATAATCACTTAGTATATTTTCCTAAGAGTAGAATAGCTGAATCACCATCCAGAAAATAGAAATCTCCGAATCTTTCACTTTCTTTTGGTCAGATTCAATACAATTGATTAACTTGGCGCGGAGTTTTCTTCTGTATCATAAATGATTATCTCAATGGAAATCAGTGGGTGGAGTCCAAAAAGAAAATAAAGAAAACATTGGACTATTTTAGGATATTTTATTGCTGAGTATATCAATTCTTAGAACGCAATTTGAAGTATTTGATTTTTGTTTCTTTTCTTTCAAAATGTTATAAGTTTTCTCTTGCTATAAAGAGAATTTTGGGGAATTTTCTTTTCTGTTTTGTGTATAAAATGTGAAAGCAATTGTAAATTTAAAATATGCACCCTCATCTTTAATATTTTGGTCACATTTTTTTCGAGCTATATTGTAGTATTTTTTGTTGCTTGCGTGAATGTAAATTATTATTTCTTAGAACTATATTTGTAACAACATAAAAAATAATATATTTTAATTAAAACTAAATGAATTTATAATATTATTTGTCAAGTAAATTTAGCATTTAAGAAAATAGCTGAAATATATAAATACAATGCTTCTCAAAAGCTGATATTATTTAATTTAGTTATAATTGATTATTGATATATCATACTAATTTTCATATTAGTACAACACATGATTAATGATTCCATACTTAATTTAAAAAGAGAAATATTTATATTAGCCTGAAGAAGGATATTTTACATTTCATTCATATTCATCTGAAATAATGTTAATATATTTTTTATTTATTTTAAAAGTGTTCTAAGCTTTTAATCAAACAAACTTACGAACAAACAACTTTTAAATTATATAAATCTATTTAATAGATAGTTTTGATGTATACATATGAGGTATAGAAAACATAAAATTTATTTTTATTGATTTACAAGTTTTATATTTTTAAACAAGATACTAGAGAATTTTCATCTTGAAAATGATAAAATATCATGATACTAAATGTATACTTTTTTAACTCATGCAATTCAGATATTTCTTTCATAACTTGAGATGGAAAAATGGAGGAAACCGAACATTCGTGTATTGTGAAAAAGTGTAAAACAGAATATGTGTAGAACAAAAACCATGAATTCAATAATATTAAAACTATCGCATCACTTTTTATTCATTTTTCGGAGCATTTTTCAGACGATGTGGTAAAAATTACCCATCACCTGTCTCTCGATTCACATGCACTTTTGATTTTCCCCCTAAATTTTCATACCTGTTACTGTACTTTCTCAGCCGCTTTGAGTGCATAAACAAGTATACGGCTTCTTCCAGGTTGAATTCTTAATTTCTGCGTCTCCTAAAATCTCTTAGTTATGACCTTTAGCAGACATTGGTCCAAGACGTAGATTCTTTCAATAAGAAAATTTACCAGCTGAACATTCCCCTTATTTTTGTAAAACAGCTATACCAATAACTCACGTTCAACTACAGAATACGTCATTAATACAGTGTGAGCTCCATCTTAAACATGAAAGCGTCCATAACTGTTTGATACCCGAAGTTGTTTTGCTTTAAGTTTTCTTTTCTGACCAAGCATGAAAATTTCGGCAAATTCTCTTGCAACAGTAATTTTTTCCAGTTTTGCGTTTTGTTGCTCATACTTCTTGTTGATTGTTAATATTGTTTCTGTATTCTGTTTTTTGGACGTTTATTAGATTTCATGTTTCACCCAAAAAAACACTCTCTGACGGGCATTTTGGAATCAAAATTTCTTTTTTGAATTTTCATGAATGCATCTCATGTATAATCCATATACAAAATTTCGTTTCATTCCGTTCACCGGTTTGCGCTGTGGGATGCCATTTATGGGGTAACTTTTTTTGTAACCACAAGGTGTATTAAATTTCAAATTTATATAAAAATGTAGTTAATATAATAAACAAAACTAGTCTTTTGACTTGCAGAAATCTCTGCAAAAATTACTTAGTGTAAATTTGGTAATTATATTCGAAACAGATTTTTTTTCCATAGCGAATATTGAATAAGAAGCTATTAGATTATGAATAATTACAATATTTTGAAATTTTACCCATACGCAGTAATTATCCCTATAACTTAGAATTATAGTTCCGCGTTATAGAAAAAAGCGTTGTACGAGCATTCTAGTAAAATGTGTTTGTATGACCCCGTATAACGCATTATATACAAATGATCCACATATAACTTTTCTTGTTAAAGGTGGTTTAAAGTGAATATTAAGGAAACGATATGTTATGAACGCGAAATGTGTGCGTTTTATTAAAATCAAATTAAGAACATTTTAAATAAGAAAAAATTTTACAAATGAAACTGAAAAACAACGAATCACAAATAAATCAAATAATTCCAAAAATAATTGTATTGCATGTTTATTCGCTGTAGGAGCTGTCTGACACAATATCCCACCGACATATTTCGACATATTTTTTAGCAGAATGTTCAAATGTCAATAATATAATTTAATTTAATTTATAAGGAACAAACATAGTGCGAAAATATACGCAAAATTGATTATGAGCTGTGCAAATCCTTATAAAATTTGAAATACTGAAATATATAATGTGGAGAATGGACTTATTATATAAGAGGAAACATGTGTTATATAAGAGGGATATGAAATCGCGTAAAATGAATATAGTGTTATACGGAAATTACTATATTTCTTATTTATTTATGCATACTTATTTTAAGTGATTTTTAATTGTTAAACATAACGTAACTTATGATTAAAAAGAAAAAATACGATTCAAATAAAATCACTTAATTTTTCATTGTTAATTTTCAAAATTAACAATGCTTCTAAATTATAAAAAAATTCAATTATTCATATGTTATACGATAAAATAACGCATGAATATACCTGTGTCATGTTAGGAAAGTCTGATAATATTCAGGAAGTTATACAAGAAAAAAAAACAAAACCATTATTCTGTTTTTTTGGAAATTTTAAAAATTTTATCTTCACAATATTGTTAAATTTCAAATTTTATTTAATTAAGTAAGTACATGACATACATGTTTTGCCTTTTCTGAAATGAAATGAGAAACAAGAAAATTGTAAAATAGATTTTTAATATATACATTCAAGAGGAAAGAATGAATGATAAAAAAAAACTCTTGGCAATGAAACCTGAGGGAAATTAGAGATAACAGATGAATGAGAGAGAGTGTTTTCAATGCCACGCTAGTTCTGGATGTCATGAAGGAATAGTTAACTTAAATTATAGACTTTAGTGAATGAAGTATATAATTATGATGGTAATAGATGCTACACTGAACATAAAAAGTTACATTCATAAAAATGGATCTTTAACAATAAAAATCCATTAAGAGAAATTAAGCTTTCCGGATTTACGTGATACAACTGAATGAATATTCGATGAACAATGTTTTTTAGCTTTATAAACACCGGAATATTTGAAGTAAACAACAGACGCAATTGTAATATATAGAAAGACATGTTTGTTGTTATTGTCACGATTTGTTTTCTGTATTTTGCTTTCCTATTAGATAATTGTTACGAAATCATGATGCATTACGACTAGTAAATGCGTAGGAAAATATGTGTCTTCATTCAGAAGTAAGTTATGTTCTGATGGCTTAAGCATAACAATTTGAATCGCTGCAAATGGTTTCTTTCATAAAAGTTCTTTTCGTTTAGAAAAAATTTAATAAAAGTTTATTTAGAAATGCACCTTATATTCCAATCTTAATTTTAAAAAATCAATATTAATATAGTGTATTAAATGTAATATTACTCACAAAGAATAACAGTTAATTCCATTACATTGGTAATTAAGTGAAATATTGTTACTTCACAATATTTTGCAATTGAGAAACGAAAAAAAATTCAAAAATTTGTTAATTGAAAAAAAATATGAAGTTCTAAATTTAATTTAGAAAATCTAAAAGGTATTTTTAACTAAACTCTTTTAGTTTGATTTCCTATTAAAATCCCTGAAATATATTCATTTGCAATGTACTATTTATAGTTGTATTAAGTGTTTTAAGATTATACTTACAATGTCGTATTTCTAATTTTAAAAAAAATTGAAATATTTTGGTTACATTTATCTTTATAAAATATTTTCAAAAATGTAAAAAGATATACATATTTTAGACGAAATAATTTTTATTTCTTAAAGCTTAGCAGCTTTTTTAAAGAAAGGAGATTATTTTGCCACCAGAGCATTGGGGGTTCAATACCTAACCCAATAGAGGAGTATTGTGCAATCCTATTGCTGTTTTATGGCGTAATGAAAAAGTAATCAACATTGATATGTTGATTTCATTACTTGTTGATTTATACTTAAAATTTTATTGGTGATTGACTATTTTTAACTTCTTTATATTCGAAAAGAATAGAACATTGGAAAAGTATAGCTTAAAATATCAAACTATGCGCAAAGATGATAAAGTGAAAAATTTCTTTAATTATTTTCAACATAAATTTTAGTTTCATGATTGTGATTGTTCAGTGTGAATTCTGTATTATATCAGAATTTTCTTTCATAAACATAAAAGTTAGCATAAATATTTCACAAATCTGTCCTTGAAAAATTTAATTTTCCTATACAGACAAATAAATAACTGTAAAATTTTTATACAATTTGTTCTTTTTTATTTTATTTTTAACTATTTCATTGCCTACAAAAAATGCTGTTTTCAGAGGAAAAAATAATTTTATTTCTGCATTAAATTAAATTAAATGTTCACTGAATTGTTTTAATTAATATTAACAGTTTGAAATTTTGTAATATATATATATACTTATAGTTTTATTTCCAATATGCTGTAAAATATATAATGTCATTTTTTATTGGAATACTTGAAACATGTAATCACAGTGATTTTGAAGAAAGGAAAAATCGTAACGAATGATTAAACTCAAATAATTTCCACTCACACATTCCTCCCAGCACATAGGCCCACACATATATGAATGCGTGCATATAAAAATACACATTCTCCCACGCAGAATGAACGGACAATAAATAATTAAAAACACTGCATTTTAAATATATATTTCTACAATGTATCATTTCAGCACATATCCTTTTATGATTAAATTAAGAATTCTAGAACAATATAAGCAATAACAAAGATTAAAATTAATAACAAATTAACTAAAATCAGGAAACAACTGCAAGTTATACCATTCAAAGAAAATTTTCAAAACTGATTCAGAAT
>CM057814.1:58301258-58456258 GCA_030067965.1 Latrodectus elegans | reverse complement strand
TCATGTTTTAGTGAAAAGTAAACTAGAAGCTATATCATATCTTATGCTTATATTTGATACATTAAATTTTCTTAAGGAATTAAAATGCAGGAATTTAATTATAATATTCATGCCTTGCACTAGTGGTATATGTTATGAAAATAATTAAATGCGTTACAATCAATAGATAGTTTGCTTGAACATTTTTTTATTTTTCATATGCTGCACCACTTATACAAATTAATGTGCAAAAATATGAAATTACGAATTTGAATTCAATTAGTTAATATTTGGAGAAACTTGAATCATTCTTTTTTTTTTTTTTAATTTCGGTTATTTCAAATTCTTTCATACTACATCATGCTATCATTTTATTAAATCAACATATTTATTTGGTAATTAATTTATATTTCGTTAAATATAAGACAATTGGACAATTTTAATTTATCCTTATATAATGAAATACGAGTAATAAATAATCTTATGTATATATTTATTTTATGTAGATACTTATTTAACTTATTAACTTTAAATATACTTATTTAACTTATTGAATATTGTATTTTCTATATTTGTGGAAATTTACTGTGTTGATAATATGGTATAAAATGTATATTTTTATCATAAACTTCAAAATTCTCTTATAGAATTCCGAATTCCAATAGAATTATGGAAAAATGCTTAGTAAAAACAAAACTAATTTTCAGAAAATCAAACAAATTAAAAATTAAATTTTACTTGATATATTCAAATACGACATAACTCGTAATTGATATTCCTAAGCTTAATACATATTAATAATTTAGAGTTTCCCTATGTTTAAATTAATTTCAATACAGATTAATATTCCTAATTTTTACTTCTGGTCTTTAAATTGGAACAGAAGAAAGAGAAATAAAAAATATTAATTTACATTGCATGAACACGAGCAATTAAATAATACTTAAGAGTTCATAGTTTTTCTATCAGCATTTACACTATCATTGTTATTCCCATGTTTTGTGCAACATAAATCAGATGAAAATTAATTTTAGAGATAGTCAAATAAGTTTTTTACTTCCATCTACAAATGCATTTTACTAAGTGTTTAAATTATTTTCGAGAGTAATTTCCTCAGTTATAAATTTAACATTTTGTTTCAATATCAGATTTTGTAAGAAATTAATTTAAATCGTGACTATGAAAATCCACATGAAACAAAATTGAAAATTTCTAAAAGGATAAGATAAAAAAAATAAAATAGGTTAAAAAAAGTTTGATGGTAAGTTCAAGTCACAAATTTATACAATTCCCTTTAAACAATTCACAAAAAGCACTTTTACATCAGTAAATCCCAAAGCAAATCCCTCCTACTTTACAATTCAGAATCTATTAAATAATATATTTTGAATTGGTGTATCTGCTTGCGGCGGCTTTTTCTGAAGTATAAGAAATCAATTGAAACTCTTTTTACTTTGATACATACCTAAATTTGGTGCATAAAAATATTTATTGCATAAAATTCCACGTACATTGCATAAATCTCCTATTTATTTAAGAAGATATTCTCTCTTAAGAGAGTGATAAATAGTATTTATATACTTAAGCTACGCGTTTCATATCTCATATTCCTAACACCATTCAATTTGTTTATTGTTTGCTTAATATCAAATATGAGTGACAAAGCTTAATTTCAAACTTTTCTTGTTTCGCTCACGTGATTGCTCAGAAAAGCACACTTTTGAAAGTAACAGCCAATCAGAGGGCAAGAGGGAAAGATGGGAGTCTGTTTTTATTCTCAGATCACTACCGTTCAGTATCAGAGAACTTCTTTCCACCATCCGGAGCGGTCAGCAGAGCATCGTTCTTGAAGTACTCCGTTAAATTATTGTCATCATTTATAAAATGATGTCGTCTTAACAGCACGATTATGTAGTTTTTTACCCCTGACAAGCGAAAATGCTCAACATACAGGTAAAAATATATGTTTTTTTTTAATTTTAGTAAGTTTGTTATTTATTAGTAATATATTATTTTTACAGAAATTTTAACGTTTAAAGCATAAGACAAACATTTTCAGAATATGTAGTTTAAATGTTTTCAAGTACATATAAATATATTTTTAAATATTTCAAGAGAAAATGTGAATAATTATTTATTTTATTTTTTATTTTTTTCTCCCTTATTTTTCAAATTAATCAGATTTTCATTCACTGTTACACTATGATAGGCATATTTGTAAACTGACATTAGCAATTGCATTTTTAAATATTTGATAAGAGTTGAATTTTAAAATATTGAACAGCAGTTCAAAACTTTTGACTAATTTTTTTTTTCTAATCATTTGCAATTTAGCAACTATTTAGGGTATTTACTCTCTAGGATTTATTTGTTGTAAACTATTTAGGATTAATTTGAAAATTCCAGGCAAAACAAATTCTAAATTGAAAAAAAATATTCTCATGAAATTTTATTCACTAAATACATTGCTTATAAATAATATTCATTGTGAGTATCTTAAAATGAAGAATACACATAGTTCTTTGACGATTTTAAAGCTATTTGATTTTTAAGCAATACATTATTTTAATAAATTATTTTCTTAGTTGAAACACGTCTATGAAATATTTTGTTGGTAAATATCTTAAAAATGATAATTTTTCAAATCATTTTAAAGTTTAGATTTAAATTAAAAGTAAATAAAAATTTTAATGAAAATATGTTATTTGATTCACACTTATAATAATTTAATTTGAACGCCTTACTACCAGTACCTTGGCTGATTTGAATATTTCTTGCTCAGAGAAAGAAATAAAAAAAAAACAGAAATTTTCTGTAATAATGCAGTTTCTTGCTTTCAGAATACCAAATTAAAATTATATATAGGTTTGAAAAAGTTATTCACTTTTCTAAAATATTTTGTATTTTTACACAAGATTGAATACCAATAATTGTTTTAGGCGGAAAATGACTTTGACATAATTTTTTTATTGTTGTTTTATGCATATTATATCTAGATAATATTTTTTTAAAGTTTAATGGTAAATTATTTAACATATTTTTCATATAAATTTTCTTGTCAAATATTCAACAAAGGGATTCTATAGGACATTATTTTTTTTTCTGAAATGATTTTACTATTGAATTTCCCTTATTATCAATAATATGGTTTCATCAATAATCTATTTCTGTTTCCATTATAAGTACCACAAGCAGTCACAAATAAACTTTAATTTATATATGATATAAACATAAATTCGAATAATAATCTTTCAGGTTTACTATATTGTACAGAATGATTTCCATGACTATTGATTAATACTACCTTGTTATCCATGTGCATCATATAGCATATATATTGCATACTTCTTATCTGTGATATTTTTGTATCCTGAGTTGAAGTATAATATTTACTTAATCAACTCCTTTTTCAACATATATTGATCAACAGTAGTAAATTACTGAGAAATATTTTTGCACATTCACTCCTAAAATTTTGAGTGTTTCAACGTTTACTCAATAAATATAAATATTTTGAGTTGTAAACTGCATTACGTCATCAGGTATTTAAGTTGAGCTTCCTATATAGTTTCAATATAAATAAAATAGATTGTTCATTTAAGTTATAAATAATATCATGCTACCGAATTCATTGACAACAATATAAGTTGTTTATATTTTATAGGAATATAAGAGAAAACATTAATCACTACTATCTTCTTTGTTATCGAAAACCTATATATCCATGTAAATATTTAGATGTAAATATATAAAATATATTTATGTAATATGTATCATGTGCACATAAATTATTTAAGAGAGATAACAATAAATATAAAATTAATATTCTTGTTTCTTTATAAGTAAATTATATTTCTTTAAATTATCTTGATATATGTATAATGTAAATTTATATAAAAAATATAAGTGTATCTTACAATATTCTTCATTAAAATGTAATCTGCATGATGATTTATTTTTTTCTTCCAATTTATAAATTAATTTATACCTACTTATACACTTATACAAATTTTACTGTTTTAGTTTGTCTGATGAAATCTGAAAAATGATTATGATATGTTATGAGTTCCTAGTGAAACACAAGAGCTTATTCCCTTTTTTATTGTTTATTGATTTTAATTTATACCCTAATTTTTCTATATAGACATAAATGCGTTTTTTAATTTATTAATGTCTATAACATTTGCAAATTATTAATGTATATATAAATTAATAACATAGAATTAATAGGGTTCTAATGTCATTTTTTCTTCCTTTTCAATTCCAAAAATTTCATCTGCTTTAATCTAAGCCATAAGAGCAAAAGTAATGATAAAAAAATTTTGTTGATGGATTTCTATTAATTTCGTATGGTCACTAATATTGTGTTTGTCTAGAAATATATGTAAATATATATTAAATATTTTATATTAAACCATGCCACACAAAATTTCAGAAATAAAAAACTTAAATATTACAGTCCTATTAATTTAAGCATTTTGTTTTCAATAATGTTTAGTATTTAAGAAAAGTAACACTATGTTAAGTTTTACTTAATTTTCTTATTCAATTTACATTTAAAAAATGGATTTTAAACCTTGCTTTAATATTAAATATAGTTGTTTTTAAATAGTGTTGGAAGAATATTTTTTTATTGATTATATAATTATTAATAAACAATGTCTATGATATTTTAAACCAATTAAATCAACATTCTATTTGATTACGAATGTTTTCAAAATCATATTTTAATGAAGAAACGTGGGTTAAACAAATATAGTCATTGAATTCCTTGAAAAAGAATCATCATAATTTTCATTTTGACTAAAATAGAAAAGTTTCGATCTAATATCAAGGCAAAAACAATTCTTGAAAATATAAATATCAACTTTATAAATTATTTTGCACTTTTGCACCTTTATAAACTGGAGTTTACATCTTCACGATTGAGAAAGACAGTTTGCAATTTAAATAGAGATTTTTAATGAAAATCAATTATACAACTTCGAATCTTTCATTGAAACTGAAATCTGGTGACAAGATTGACATTTTCCCTTTTCTAAAGCCTCTTGCTAAGTAAAAGATTGTTTGAATGCATGGAAACTATTAATATAGATTTCAGTAAATAAACGTATTTGCTTACTAGAGTTTCCGATTTCATGCGCTCCAACTCTGTCAACTTGATTATACGACCCATTTTTATTTCTAAAGCGCATTTGAAGAAATTTGGAAAATTTACGAAACTTTAGAGGTATTCACTATTATTTTTCAATTAATAAATTGTTCATTAAGCAAAAGAATTTTCAATAAAAAAGTGAAGTTAAGACTTTTTTTATATTTCAGCTAAAATAGGGGTTATTTTTTATACTGCAATTCATATTTTATTTATTCAATCCCTAAATTTTAGTTCATTAAATTATTTTTGTACGTTAAACTGAATTAATAATTTATTTCTTATGGAATTCTTAAAATTCTTAATGGTTGGTGCATTTAACATTTTTTTAAAATAGTTATTTTTCTTAAAGTTTAAACAATGGTGTAATTATATGAAATAATTAATTAAACATACAGTCTTATGTAAAAACACGTACACAAAAATTTGTTCAGGATGTGTAAATTAATAATATTTCCATAAAATATTGATAAAATTAAGGGCCAGAATATATTTTGTTAATTGAAAATTAAAGTGAATAAACTTTTTCTTCACAGAAACACTTTTCTTAAAATGTGAGCAAAAATTGCTTTCTTGAGTAGCCTAAATTAAATTATATTTCGAATGACCCCTAAACTATATGTCGAAGATTAAAAAAACTATTTAGATCTAATTAAAAATAATTGTTTATGCTTATCAAACTTTAGTTGCCTAATCACTTAGGAATCGAGTTCATGACTGAATGGTTGTAAGTTCAAAACCTGAGTAACTGAAAGAAAATCTGTTTAGCTAATATACCTATTATGACAGGCAAAATAGGAACATATCACAATGGTTTCAATTTAAAATAATTCTTTTAAAACTCTAGGCAAAGTCAAGAGTATTCCGTTTTGTTCCTGTGTCTGATTTGCGTTCTAACATCTTCTTTCAAGACGAAGATGAGATTCTAACTGAATGTTCTATAGTATAAATGATCATCAGTTTTGTTTTTTGTGGTGAAAAGGGAATTAATATTCATGAAATGATTGAAAAATGAAATAATGTTATAAAATCCCTTTTATTCTGATTCAACTCGATTTTAGTCCAAAACTCAAAGGAAGTAATGTAAGTGGTAGACGAACACACGGAATCATGAAATATAATTTACATGTATAACATAATGTGTACACACACACACACACACACACATATATATATATATATATATATATATATATATATATAAAATACACACATATAACATAAAAAGACTTATATATTACACATAATATGTTCACAGAACGCGTATCACGTATAACATACGAATAATTGATTTTTTATCACATATTTTCTAAATTTGCATGACAAGAAAATATTTTATAACATAGCTTATAATCCACTTGAAAATTCCTATTACCATTAAATACCATAAAATTACATTTTCATGTGTGTTATAGTTGTTCCATTCGATAATCTACAGAATTTAAATTTTTGAATTAAAATTCAGTGTATGAGAACAGATTTATTGGATTCATTAACTTTAATTTTGTATTTAGTTACACAGCTTTGATATTATGGCATGATTTAACCTTTATTGTATAATAACTGTTCAATTAATTCTGAACTAAAACGCTTAGTTCCATTATAATCATTCTAAAACTGCAATACGAATAGCAAGTTTAATGACTATAATATTCATTATAATTCCATTAATTCTCTATATTAAGGGATAAAATGTGATATTTATAATTAATAAGACATACGGAGACTAAGATATAATTGATAATGAAATCCATGGAGTCAAAATAACTGCTTTTCGGCAGCTTTAGAATGAGAATAATTATTTTAATCAATGGCAAGTTATACTATGTGTGCATATGGAGAGATATTTTGAATTATTATATGAATACAAACTACTACTCAATAAACTACAAAATTTATATAATTTTTATAATTATTGAAAAAAGTAAGTATTTTTAGGTATGTGATTTGAAAAAGTTCTCAATTTATAAAAATATTTCCTTTTTATTTTGTATCTCTTATCTCAAATGCATATCCTTTAGAAATTAATTTTTAACAACCTCAAGAAATAAAGGGTTTTTATTTAACTACTAATTTTTAATGGGATTGGAAATATTTATTAGATGGGATGAATGTGATTTAAGTTAAATTCCATTTCACATTTGATGGGGAACTCACGTGATCAATATAAAGATTATATTTCATCCTAATAAGCAATCTGAAGATAATTACTCATGATCTTTCGCTCTCTTTATTTCAAATCATTGTCTAGAAGTAATACATATTCAAACACAAACGAAATTAACCATTTTTTTTCAGATTATACTATCCTAACTATTATTAGGAATAATACATATCTCAAAATTTTATTAAAGATGCCAAATAAAATTCCGCGAAAGAAAAATATCAAATTGAGAACTCTCACACACTCATTTGGCTGACATGCATCCAGAAAACAAATACGTCTCATCCATCTTTCGTTGTTTAACAAAGGTTGGGATCTAGTGCTGGATAATCCAAACTAAAGAGCTAAGTACTGCTATTAGGCCATAATGGATCCTATATTCATTGTATCTGTGAAATAGCAAATTTAATCATTTTATACAAGAATACTCTTTTTATTACAGGAACCAATCTATAAGAATACCTTTTACAAAAATTTTGAAAATATTATGAAAACAAAAAAATATGTATTTATTGTATGAACTATAAATATAAAATATCACTAATTGTATATTGCAGAGATAAGAAATACGTGTGATGTCGTTACTGTTGTTATTTGTGTTGTGAAAATATAGTTTCCTAAATCAAACTGATTTTAAAATAAACTTGCCGGAATTCCCTCGAGCGTAAATGTTACTTTGCAGCCCTTGTTTGAATTTTGAAATTAGATTATATATGATGAAAATATATCTTTAATGTTATTATAATCTCCTAGTTACAGAATAATGAGGTTGTAAAAAGAATATTTTTAATTCATGCATGATCAAGATATGAATTATTATTTGTAGACTATAATAATCGTATATTTATAGAGTTTTCACACTTTTAAAAAATTATATACTTTTATTAGAATTCACATATAAGGGTTCAGTTAAATTTAAAGTTTTCTTAAAAATGTATAAAAAAATCAAATTTTAGTTTCTCGGATTTCTCTAGATTTTCGTAAAGCAATAACTAAGTATATATACTAAGCTTCTAGATTACCTTATCAGCAATTTTCTATTAAAATATTATACAATATTACAAGTACAGTGTACAATATTATATTACAATAAAATATTATACAATATTATGCAATAAATTATTATACAATATTATACTATAAAATATTATGCAATATTATACAATGTACTTATAACTGCTTTTTGGCAACTCTAGAATGAGACTAATTATTGTATTCAATGGCAAGTTATACTATGTCTGCAAATGGAGAGATATTTTGAATTAATATATGAATACAAACTACTTTAAAAAGTACTGAGTGATTAGTTTAAAGTACCTCACTAATACTGTACGCACCAATGCATTCAGCTGTCAGAGTGACATGGTTTCTATTAGCCTTTAAAAGCATGATTTCGTAATGATTATTCGTACTTTTATTCTTTATTGATGCTTATTGGATGATGGTGCAAATAGATATGGAAGAACGCATTCACCTCATCCCAAAGATGATCTTATGAGATTGAATTTGCTAACTTTGGTTGTTGGTAAAGAGGACATTGGTTACTTTTTGTATAAATAGAACCTTGAAAGATTCAGCGGTATAAACTGAATTTGCAAACACATTCACATTATCATGCGATGGAAACTACTTTATGAAGATTATGATATTAAATTATTAGAATTATATTACAATGGCATTATGATTAGGAATATCCTGTCACGTGTTACAAGGCTTGATAATTCGAAAGAAAGAACAGTGGGCCATGAAAGAGTTTATCGTTTTCGAGACAATGCTCATGTATTTCCGCATGTAGCAGCGAACAATATACCAGTACAGTATACCAGTAAAATGTTCCACAAATCCTCACAGCTCATCCACCGAATTCCATATCCAAATAATTGTAACTTGACAGGAAGGCCCATCATGTGTGGTTGCTGTCTTCATATTATGCAACATCTATCTTCAAGGTACATTAAATATTGGGACTCATTCGACCAAAAAACTTTTAACTTTGATGACTTAGAGTTGATAATCAGTAACAAATAAAGCCATTTCTTTTAAAATTTCATTTCGTAATTAGTGGCACTCGAAGTAGCCATCTGGTTTTGTAGCCCATGCTTGCTAATGTGAAACTTATACTGCATTCAAAGATATTTTTCGGTCGTAAAGTGTTGTATTCTAAGGTTAATTGACGAGTGCATACATATCATTTTTCACAAAGAAGCATTTCCATTCATTATGCACCATTTGAATTAATAAATAGCTTGAAAACAAACTCTTGCTGACATTTTGCTAAAGCAGTTCTGGTAAATCTTCATATGATTCCTCATAAAGAAACTTATCAAACGTGTTGTGATTCATAAATACTAAAATGAAAGTCCAACTTCATGGGCACCTACAATAATTTTACTCTTGAAGTCATTAAGGTTCTTTGTTTTTTCATATGATGACCATCAACCCATTACCAATTGGAAGGTGTATTATGCATTTTATATATGTATAAACTGCCGAGTCACATCCTGATACGTAGCAATTCTAGGACAACAAATATTTCATTGCTAGTGAATATTTCTAATAAACTGGCCACTCATTAAATTGTATCTAGAAAACTCGTTCATTTGTACCTACTCTAGTTACTAATTTATGTATATTCAATAAATTATAAGCTTGAGTATTACATTTTTAAGTGCACACCTCATGAAATTTAAATATTTATAATTGAAACTTAAATTTGAATAAAAAATAGAGTTCTAAATATTATGTTATTTATACGTAATAACTAATATATTTTAAGAAAAGCATTGTGTGGAACTAATTATTTATATAAAAATATTTTTTTCCTCAAGTATTATTTGTTTCATTATTTGACGTATTTGTTAATTTGGAAAACTACTTATTAGTTAATTTCTAACAGTTATACGCATTTAATCTCTTCATGAGGAAGAAGTTACAAACATAGTGAAAAAAATAAGTAGTATTCATTCTTTGACTAAGCAAAATTTACACAAATCATGTATTTTGTTAAAAATTAATTTTAACTGTCATCAATAAATTTAATGTTAATGTATCTAAAATAATACTTATTAATATATGAACGTATATTAATGCAAGCATAAAGGCTAAGTAAAATTTGATATTTGAAATATTTTAACAGCAAAATATTTTGCAGTTTTAAATTAAAAGAACAGAATATTATTTTTTAAAAATAGCTTTTAAATTAATGTAATAGGAGTACAGTATTAAAAGCAAAGTGCAGAGTTGTAAAATTAATCGATTTGTCTCGATGTCAATATTATATACATTAATAAATTGTTAAATTGTGAACTTGATATGAGATTCATAAATTAAGTTTTTTAATGTAAATTTAAAAATTTAGAAAAAAAATTATTTTTAAGTTTAAATTAAATTAATATTTATGATAGATACACATGAAAATGAATTTTTTTAGAGAAAAAATATTTTATTCTTATGTGCTTTAAATATTAAGCGCAAAATTTCTCCAATATATTGTTTATGACAAATGCAACAATAACATTTACAAATTGAAAAGTTCAAAATTTTGCTTATCTGATGTTGGAAATTTTTAAGTAAGTACATCCATTTCATTTATATCTTGAAATTATATTCAGTAAATATTATTTAAAAGAATAGTGTTATAATTTGTCTTTCACGAATTTAAGAGTAGGTGTTAAAATACCTAAAAGCATATTACCATTTTCAATAATTCTCTGTAGGAACTAATCATCAAGTGTTATACACTCATGTCCATAAATTAAGTATAATTCAGAATTATATACACAGAAATTGAACTCTAAAATTAAAGTTTCACATGCAAAACTATCCCACACAACTTGAAGAATAATATGCAAATTACAAGAGATGACCAGATAACGCCGATAGTACGTCACAATGACAAGAGCATAATAAAGAAGCATATAAGGAATGGTTGCAAAGAAGTAAAATAGTTCGCAAGCACTTGAAAAGTCATTCAGTGCAATAACCGCATAGTTATGGCACAAAAGAGGCCTTTGGAGGATGTTTTACGTGGTATCGGAATTATCGGCCGTCTGGAATGTGCATGTACCCAGCAGGAAGTATCCAAGGAACTTAGTATCACCCAGAGTGTCATCTCCAGGTTTTGGCCACAGTTCCAAGATGATAGAATGTAAATAGATGTTACCGTACAGGTGTCCCCGACTTAAAATGCCAAATGAGACCCAGTATTTGGCTGTTACTGCCAAAAGAAACTGATGGAGCACAACATCAGACTTGTCTCATCTGCCCTCTTCAGCTACCGGTACGACAGTTTCAAGGTAGGCAGTGTACAGACGCTCGAGGCACATTGGTCTATATGCCAATAGGCCTCTCAGATATGTTCCACTTACCGCAACTCACTGTCGCCTGCGGTTAGCCTGGAGTAGAAAGTATGCATTGTGGATAACGCAACAGTGGTCTTGTGTGATGTTTTTGACAAGTCCATGTTTAGCTTTCAGTCTAATTCACGTCGGTTTTCATATAAAGAGGGCCAGGTTCCCGTTACCACCAAGAAAACACCATTGAATGACACCGTTGCTGTATTGCAGGATTGTTCGTTTGAGGAGGAATTATTCTAGGTTCCAGAACTGACCTGCATGTTCAAAATCTAGCCATGACAGGCTACATCTATCGGGATGTCATTCTGGAACAACATGTACGTTTGTTTTGGGGTACCATGGGTGCAGAATTTCTTTTTTATGGATGACAACGCCCGTCCTCACTAGTCAAACATTGTAGACGAAGCTTTCAATTGGAAGATATCACCCATATGGTCTGACCAAAATTCTCACCCGACTTGAATCCATTAGAGCATGTGTGGGACATGATTGGCCGACTAATTGCAGCCTTTCAACACTCTCGTACATGTCTACCGGAAATTCCGAAAGCATTGCTTAATGAGTGGTGTAAAATCCCCCAAGTTCAGATCGATAATTTGATACTCAGCATGCCTAGGCATTGTGCGGCCTACCAGGCGCAACATCTGGGGGGAGGGCATACTATAAATTAACCATCATACCAACCATGTTATATTGTTTTTGTAAATAAGTTCTTTTTTGAAATTGCGCCTGGAAGCGAAAATTGTAATTTTTATTTATGTCAAAAATAATAGCATCTTTTGTTTATAAATAAATTTTACTAATAAGTCACATTTGTTTGATTCTGTCTCTTTCTTTGTCCAAACTTGCATTATGCTTAACTTATGGAAACGTGTGTAAAAAGGAAATTATTTTGATGATGATATTCGCTTTTTTAAGGCACGTAATGCAAGTATTACAATTTCTTTTATGTAACTAGCAAACTTAAATATCTTTTCTAAGGATATTTCATAAAAATATTGTGTTTTGTCACTATAAATTAAAAAAATTTTTTTTGCCTTTTTTAAGGACTCAAAAAGTACATAACCTACAGAAAGTGTAGCTTATTGTTAAGTCCTTAAAGTAATCACCATCATCATCTAGCTCCAGTTATGATTTCCCTTTCCGGTAAAACTCTAGAATATTGAACGCAAAGATGCCTGTGAGTTCTTGGCGCAAGTCTGCTTCACTGGTGAAAGATTTTCCTCGAATATTATTCTTCATTAGCGTGAGAGAATTTAATCTGATGGTGCAAAGTCAATTGAGTAAAAAAGATAGCACAAAATATCCCAACTGAATGTCTATATGATTATGCTATGTTTGACCACCTGTAAGTACCGTTATCAGACCGTTAGGCTGACGGTCATCGGAAAAAACAGTACACCCATTGTGATTAAACAGTGTTGGCTTTTTCTGTTGTGCAATGCTTATTGCACAGGTTCCAATAGCTGTGGGCACAAGTACGATGTGACAGTTTGGCTTGATGGTAGCACTCATATTAAAACACTTGAAAACTGGTACCACCAGACACCAACTTTATCCCAGAAGGACAAATCTAAATTTGTGAAACCAATGCCTTGTCGTATATTCATACGCATCACAATCCCTAAATGCTTAACATATTCAGCAACTTGATGCAACAGCTGATAAGCCCACTTTGAAGTCGTGAAACAAAAAATCTCAAAATGAGCTCCTTGAACACGTCCATTTATCCTCGTTACTGCAGGAGTTACTGTTGATGAATGTGCTCTTATAATTACTGATATTTTTTCTCTCTATTGACCGGTGTCTCAAAGAGGTCATACACAAATTTCAATACTTACTCTAGCTTCAATGAATGGCAACGGAAAAACGTTAAACTTATAAATTAAAATGTTGAAAGAATTTTGTTTAAACATATCAGTGATACATTTTAATATGAAATAATTATTAAATATAATATTGAGTTGTAGTTATTAATTTATGATTTCATAACTACAACTCAATATTTAATAAATCAGTTGTGAAAACTATGTTCTTAAAAAAAATTGTTATTAATTTATTGACATTTAATATTAAATATAAATATAATTGTAATCAAAATACCAAATTAAATAAATAAAAAGCAGAAATTCATCTAATATTTCCAAAAAATTGCACTGTTTCTTAGGTCTAAAATATTTTAGATAATTAATGTATTTGCACACTGTTAGACAATACTAGGAGTTTTATGAAGCTTAGTTAATGCTATAATTTGTAATTCTTAAAACTTAGTTTTATAATCCGCCAATTGATTATTTTGCAAATAAAATTTAATATATTATTTCAAATTTTATCACAAGCATTAAGTGAAGTTTTAAAAAATACAACTAATTTTATTAAAAATCTTGCTAGAGGAATTACATTATATGTCAAATGATGTTTCTCAAAAAAATTTAAAATTATAAAAAATATCCTGGAAGTTATTTTTAATACTGAATACTTAAAATATCCTTACTATATTTTCTCAAATAATACCTCTTTCAAATTATAATGAGAAATACAAATGCCTGACATATTGTTTGGAAAAATATATTTTTATTCAGATCTCTTCTTATATTTTAAGAAAACGTTTTTGAAAAGCGTACATATATTCTCTCCTTTCCGAAACTTCTTTAGACATTTTAGAAAGAGATCCTTTAACTATATTTTTAACATGTATTTATAAAAATGATATACTAGAATTGTTTTCAATATTATTTATGTATTTCAATCTGAATGTTAAATGGTGTAATTGAATTTTTAACATGTAAATTAACTAAATATAAAAAGTTAACAACAGAACTGAATGTATTCATTGTTAAGCTGTTATCTAAAATTCTCGGAAATTCTAAGCATATTATTATTTTTTTTTTATTTGGGAAAACAAAAATATCTCCCTGTTCACCAAGGAATACTACACAGGGCCCGAAGGTACACCATATCATTGTTAACATTTTTTTGATAATTAAATTTTCTTACATCTTTTAAAGATTTTGAAAATCAAAACAATTAAAAATTATTGTTTGAATTAATATGTAGCATTATAAAATAATTCAGTAAAAAGTTATATACAAACTATTTAAATAATATTCTCATTTTGAAAGTTTTTGATGCAATTCTTAAGTTAGAACAAAATCTCTTATTGAAATTAGACAATTTTTACAAGAACAGAGAACAAAAGTTATCTATTCGTGTGTTAAATACATACTCTATATTTAGAAATAAATTATTTTACAAATCTTAAGTGTTTATCAAGCCAATAGAAATATAAATTCATTGATATTAATGACATTGGTATTCAGACATTTCAAAATTCATTTACAAAACGAACGTTTTTTATAATACTAACACAGGGTTACGATGATAAAATTTATAATTAATTAATAATATAAATTTATATATTTATAAAATATAGCAAAATACACGAATCAATTATACACATTTTTCTCAACTTCTCAACACGATACCTGAAATATTTTTAAAATTAATAAAAATATAGTTTAGCAAAATATTTTCATAGCCAGTTGAATTTTAAATAGTTAAGATAACAAAATTCACCGTTGTAACTTATGGAACACATTTGTTGTCTCATTTATATATATATATATATATATATATATATATATATATATATATATATATATATATATATATATATATATATTAAACAAATCAATCGAACTAACTAAACTCATATTGATTATAGTACACAGGGGTGAAAAAAATTTTATGCAATAGAAATTAATATGAAATTAAGATTGCTTTAATTATTGAAAAAGCTAGTTCCAATATATTTCGCTACTATACTGAATTATTGTGGGATACCTTATAATATTGATACACATACTTAATATTCAATGAAATCAAAGTACCCAAAAATGTCTTGTGCCTATACATTTATCAATGTGAGAGTTTGAAAAATAAAAATAAATTTTATGCAGCGGATATAAGGTGTTTTCCAAGCAGGAATTTTACATATGTTTTTTTATGAAATGTAAGAGAAATGACATATTGTTCCTATTTAGAAGTTGATTCAGATATAATCACCTCATCCATCACAGAAATGCATCCTTTATGTAATGAAGATTCAGAAAATGCCTTAGAGAGGTGAATTCCAATCCAGCCACAATCGAGTAGAATTCTGAGTATGATGAAATAATCGGACACACACACTAAGCAATGTCATTTCATAGCCACACCAAATGTCCACGCAAAAAAAAATATTTGAATATTTTATGTGGAATCATACAAACTCTCATCCTATTTTGGCAAAATCCGTAATAGGAAATCCTCCGTGAGATTACGACTTGTGTATTTCCAAATAATCAATTAAAGAATTACACTCCAGTCCAAGTTTTTTGCTGAATTTTTCTGTATGAATGATGCAACGTTAATTCATATTTTTGCTGACTACAAGTAGATTACTAAAGATGGAAAAATATTTATGTGCATCCAGGGATTAATTGTCGCATAGTGGTCATTTTTTCATACGGGAAGCGACATAGACATGTATAATAAAACCGCTACAATTAACCAAATACGAAATAGAAATCAAACTCATAAAGTATTAAATCGAAAGCAAGAACGCTGAATGCTCGATTTCAAAATTTCCTCAGTGTAAATAGTTTACTAAGTTTTTATCATACGAAGTGCATCTAATAATTTATTTCTTAAATTTTCAAAGGAAAAATTATGACATCTGCATTTTATGACAAACATTAAATTAATTTATATACAAAATATAGGAAAATAATTGTAAGCACTATGATTTTACCAATAAACTCAAATTATTGTTGTTTCTCTCATGATAAATATATTGGTATTTTTAAACATTTTTTGGTATTAAATGCAGCAAACTAACCTTTTAATGTTAAATAATTTTAATATAGAAATTCCAAACTTCTTTAAAAAGTTAATTTTAAAAACACCACATATTTTAAAACATTATCAGAATTTAATTAGAATTTTAAAGTTTTATCTTTAAATTGTCTGACAACAACTTACATTCCTTTTTAAAATAACTATTAAACATGAATAACTCATATCATACAGTTAATCCAAGAAAATTACATTGCTGACCGCACAAATTGCAACACTATCCGTGTGAGATCCAGGGAGCGAGCCACCCCGAAAAGTAATTCAAGCTGGCGATTGACAAAGAAGTACAGGGAAATGTGTGCCACGTGTGGTCACGCATTATCCTGTTGAAATATAGCTGAGGATAAGCCTTGAAGGGGTAAGGAAGGACAACTGGCTCCAACTCCTCGGAATTGTAACGTAGGCTGTATAAAGTATAGTCAATGCGTACTAGAGGAATGCAAGAGAGTTATGATATACCAACCTATAACATAATATCCGGTACATGACGAGTGTGGCACTACATAAGGCAGTTGTTCAACATCCTCCACGGTGTCTCCAGACTTAAATGTGACCATCATGGTGTTACAGACAGAAACGTGACTCATCAGTAAGGACAATTTAATTCCATTCTGCCGTCCACATCTTTCTTTCATCGCATCATTGGCGGCGGAGACGTTTGTGGTTCTGCGTCAAGGGTAGACCAAGCAAGTGACGTCTTGCAGACAGACCACTCTGCTGCAAATGGCATCGAATAGTGCGCGTTGACACTAGATGATGTGTTACAGTCTGATTGTGCTGTGCTACGGTTCTTGATGTGGCTCAGTGATTCGCTACTGCCATGCTTCTCATCACATGTTCTAGTGTACTGATGTAAATGCGATTAAGCACCTCCCCTATTGAATGCTGTAAATTTCATGTTCTGTGCATGCTTCGTTCAGGGTGTTGCATTTAAGGTGGTTAGCAGTGTAAGTTGTAAAATTTATACATAAGAGATCATTTCAATTGTTATTTTAATAGATTTTATAGTTATATAAGACTCATTTATGGCCGTATGAAACATTGAATGTTTACTATATCTTAGAACCACAATCACATACACAAATCCATATATCTGTGTGTGTACAATATCATTGAAAAGTCAAATAATTAAGGTCGATTAGTTATACTTAGTTTACTTCGGATGATTCATGAATTTTCATTTGATTTATAACATTCTTAAAAGAAATTTCCTATGAATTTTTAAAAAATATAAATTTTATAAATATTATGAAATTTAATTTAGAATTATAAACAGTAGCAATGTGCAATGAATTATTAGTCTAAATTATTTATATTTAGATTATCAGTTTATTTCAGTATGTATCTCTGATGCATAAAAATTTTGTAATGAAGATACATCGATCTAAAATAGAATTAGTTTTCACTGAGCTCTGCAACTTAATATATTCTTCATAATCCACAATGTTTGTGTGTACCATAAACTCAAAAATCTTCAATAAACTTATAGATCACATTCTATATGTTTGCTATAATGAAAGTCATTGAAATTTCTACGATACAATGTAGTGTTAAGTGTATCAGAGTTATTCAATAGAATTCATCTCACAAGAATTTGTTATCAAATTATAAGCATAGACTTGAAAGAGCCTTCCATACATGTGTCGTATTGCATTAACTAACTTAAATAACTAAAAATTGTTAGAATATAACAATAATTTCATCCGTAATATGCATATGGAATAAATATTTGGAAGTTAATTAACTTATTATTTGGGAGTAACACGCATAACACTTTTGAATAAAGGTTATCTTTGAACTTAATTGTACTTTCATATCAAAAGTTTATGAATATTAATACGATGAATTAGTGATTAAACTACTGAAAATGTTTCTTTCCAAATGGTTAAATTCAGCTGAAATAATTTGCTTAATCCTATAACTAATTTACGCTCATTATATCAATCTCTTAGTTGCTCAGAAAGTTTGATAAATTAATTTTAGAATTTTTAATTTTATAACTGTAAATAAATTTTAAAAATTTAAATAGTATAGCCCTTTATTATTAAATTTTAATATTTATTTTTGCAAACCATTATATTTATAAATTTTATTTACATAGTTAAACAAAACCAAAAAATAATACTTTAAATGTCTACTCTGTATTAACAAAATTTCAATATCATTATCTTAATAAATAAATAAATTGTCTCTTTTAATATATCATTTTGTTTTAACTGGTAGTTTTCGAAAGGAAATTTATATTGTATTGATGGTTTTTCTCGCAAATATAAACGTAATGATTTTAAGATTGTTTTGATTTTCCGGATTTCCAAATAATTTTCTCTATTAAAGCTAAAAAAAAAAACAGTAACTTTTAAAAAAAGCGTACAGATTATTAATTTAAATTTTAATTTACACTACTTCTTAATGTGTTATAGAAACACAATGCCTATATGATCATAGATGTTACAAAATTTAAATAAACTCCTATCTTATCATTATTCTGACGTTTAAATAGAATTTTAGAACCTGAACATTTTCAACAATGGAATCAAACTCTTCCTTTTCTAGACATAAAATTTCTCTGAAACTTTTAGCAAAAGTAACAGTAATACTTATGATATTGATGAAGTAACTTAGTGTAACATCTCATAAGATTTCTCTCAATATATAAATTATTGATAAACACACAATTTAATAATATATATATATATATATATATATATATATATATATATATAATATATATATATATATATATATATATATATATATATATATATATATATATATATATATATATA
Source organism: Latrodectus elegans (assembly GCA_030067965.1). Lineage (NCBI taxonomy): Eukaryota > Metazoa > Arthropoda > Arachnida > Araneae > Theridiidae > Latrodectus > Latrodectus elegans. The sequence goes on along the minus strand of CM057814.1, from coordinate 58,436,926 downwards.
TATATATATATATATTATATATATATATATATATATATATATATATATATATATATATATATATAATATATATATATATATATATATATATATATATATATATATATATATATATATATATATATATATATATATATATTAGCCATTAAAAGAGTTACTCACACTTTTTAAATTTTAATATCAACAAATCGATAAAATTTGATGAAGAACCCTTGAATAATGTTTGTCATATGTAGGTATGCATTATCCTGTTGAAATATGGCTGTGGACAAGCTTTGAAAGTAAGCAAAGACAACTGGCTCTGACACTTCGGAAATGTGCCTTCGGTTGCTTAAAGCATCGTCACAACGTACAAGAGAAATGCGACATAGATATCCAATAACGTCCCAGGCCATAATAGCAGATGCATTACCAGTGTGGAGGTGAATAACGCAGCTGCTCAGATTCGCACTCGAGTCAGGACACCTCTCTCTAGTGTGTCCTGACTCGAATGCGAATATCGTGGTGCTGTAGACAGATGGATGACTCGTCAATAAGACAGTTTCATTCCATTCTGCCATTCACATCACTTTTTCATCGCACCATTGGCGGCGAAGACACATGTGGATCTGCGTCTAGGGTAGACGAAGCAATGGTCATTTTGAGGATAGGCAACGCTTCTGTAAACTGCGTTGAATGGTATGGGCAGACACTGGATGATGCGTTACAGACTGAATGTCCTGTCGTGATGTGTCTAAGCGATCAGCCACTGTCATGCACACAATTTACCGGTCATCACGTGCAGTGGTCCACTGAGGTAAATGTGACTGAAAACGTTGATTTGTCGTTTCCCGCTGATTACAACGATCACATATCCTCATATATATATGACGCAGAATGTCCATTTTTGGACCTTGCGCCATAAAACCCAACCAACCAACCTCATATATATATATATATATAAATATATATATATATATATATATATATAAAATTTTATAAATAAGTAGTATGATAGTAGTCGTAGTCGTTAAATATAAAATCATCGTCAAAAAATAAATTAACTAGCTAATCTGTAGGAGAAATATTAAATGTGTGTTTGAGGAAAAATATATATTGTATTAAATATTTTTTCTAATTTTTTATAATTTAGAAGTATAAAATTTGCTTATAACCGTATAATTTTTTACGTTCTGCGTGAAGAAACAACATGGATAACTTTGAAATTTTTAAATTGTGATTTCATATTAGATTAATTAAATATTGTGTATATATTAAAATGAAACACTTCTCAAATCAGGCATTGTTATAATTTTAATTTAATTTAAGATAAAAAATTAATTGATAAAATATAAACATTTTGACTCTGCTATTTCGTAACATATTTAACTATTTATATGTGATTCAATTTGCATGTTTTTGCAAAATATGAAAAGAATTCAAATTAATTTATTAAATACGTTTATGATTGTGAGTTTTATAATCAAATTTGCACGAACATCATGAGCAACACATTACACTTTTATTCCGAATTACTAAGAAATAACGGAGAATGTTTATTTGAAAATAACTTTTGCAAAGTTTAAAATCTTTAAATTATATTATCAGTTATATTAAATTGATATTGTTGAGCAAAATATACCAAAAAGTAATTCCATACATGACAATATTATATTTTATGAATTTCTGTTACATTAATATTTCCAAGTATTTAATATTATAATAAAATAATCCCGTAATTTTTTTTATTTATGTTTGAAAGTTAACATATATGAATGAAAGAATAATCTAATCATTTAAAGATAATTATGAAAATAGTTTCATATTTATTAATAATTCAGAGAAAAAATAAATAAACATAAAGTTAAAATTTTGGTATTTATATAATTATGTTAACGTTTTCCTTTTGTGCCTTTTAAGCATGATCCTTTAATTCCCTGTTTAGCAGACAAGTATATACATTTTTAAGCAAACAATTTTACCCAAGTAATTTTATTTCAGTATTTATTATTAAGTCCAGCATAAAAGAAAACAATAGTGGATCTCATATTAAGCTTTAAATTATTTAATTAAACTTTAAAGAACTTTTCATTTCTTCATAGTAATAGTAATAATATCAATTATTTATGTTCAAGAATTAAGTTTTTATAACTAATAGTAAGAATAAGATAATATTTTGCATGTACTACGATTATCATTTACTCTTAAATATTTAAAATAAATATATTCATAATTCAGATATTTTTAAAAAGGGATTTTTATTAATAATTTTAATGTCTGTTCTTCTTTTTGAGATAAATTTGATTTACATAATTATTTATGTGCTTCATATATCGTTCATACATGTATTTTAATAAGTCATACAGAACTTTCATTGCGAAATGATAAACATTACGAACTTGAAATTTAATTTTTTTATGTAAGAACAAGAATACCATTTTAACTTTGAGTAGTTGTTAAAAAGTTTTAGGCAAAGTTTTCTTTGAATTAAAAAAGAACATTATGAATGATGATTTACGGGATACATTAAGTTTGTATTCTAAATATTACTTTGAAACATTTTGAAATCTTGTACACAACAATATTATATCAGGGTAATAAAAAGATGTCAAGAACCGGAAAGCTCAAGAAAAGTTTCGGCGGTGAATCGGAAACAATAATTTTACAGGAAAACATTTCATTCTTTTTCGGAAGTTTCCAAGATATGTTCAACTGTAATAAAAATAAATGTTACATTACACATAAATTTCTCTTTTATATTTTAGACATTTACAAAGCAGATAATCATTATTTATGTTTAATGCAGAGTTGTCAAGAACATTTTTTAAAAGACCAAAAAATATTAAAATGTTTTAAATTATTTTCAAAGTATACGGGGAATAGTATGGAAAGAGCTACTTTTTAAAAAATGTAAATTATGTTATAATTTCATTAACTTTTATCTTAAAACTAGAAGTACCAAGAATCTAACAAAATAAATGAATGAATAAATAAAAATAAAATAATTTATGCCATTGTTTTTCAAACAAAACATAGGAAACAAATAAAATTAAAAGGATAAATTTAAACATCCAAAATTGTTATAAGATAATATTAATATTTACACAATTTTTTGTACGGGTTTGGTTAATTTTATAAGAAATACATGAGCATGTTTCACATCTTTTTAAGCTATCCTTAAGATGAAATAATAGTATAATATAATTCCTTTGACATATTTATAATTCATTGAATGAAACTAAATTTTTTATTTCAACAAGTATTTTGTTATTTCATGAAGCGCATTGCTAAACTAACATGGTATTCATTGGAAATTGGTAAAATGTGACTGATTTAATTTTTTGAAGTATAAAAATCACATTTAATTTAATATAATTTGGTTGGTTTTAATGGCACAATGTCCAAGTAAGGACAAGCTGCGCCTAATTTAATATAAGATAAATACTGTTACAACCTGTAAAATAGTTTTTCTTAATGTGTTTTGTAACAATTTCTTTCATGCTGTAAATATCACAACTAGATAATATGTGATCTAAATATATTTAATATTAAAATTCTATTTTAAGACAATAACTAAATCGCATTATGCATTTTACAAAACACATGCCTGAAATTAAGATAACAAAATATTGATAAAATAAAACAACAATATAGTCACTTCCGATTATCTTTCAAATGGTTTGTTTCATTAATTACTTTTGACAGAAATATTTGTGTTAATATTAGTAACTCTATTACGGTATGTAAAAAATAAATTTTATAAAGGAAAGTAGTGTAAAAAATGGAAAAGTCAGGTTTATTTTATAATCAAAATTGTCAATTGTATTAAAATAACTAGAATATTATTTTACTGAAAAACGAACTCACAAATTTATTTTGCCAATATTCAACAAATAGAAATCCATACAATTCAGATGGTTATAATATTTTCAATAAAATCTATTTATTTATAAAATCAAAGAACAAAAATTATTAAGTAATTAGTGGATAATTAGATATCTTTAAACGAAAGCGTTGATTACATTTAATTGTTTAATAATAGTCATTATAATTTAAAGTGGAAAATGAATACTCAGGTAACAATAATGTAAATCATACAGGATGTATTTTAATGAACTGATTTCTAAAATAAAATGTCTTTCCTTAATAAAAACAAATATTTTTGCTTTTAACTAAGAGATTAAAATTTGTGATGAAATGGTTTCATGACAAGACACATTGAACTACTGAAATTAAAAAAAATTGTTTTGTTATGTTGTAATTATAAAAAATTTCAAAATAGTTAAAAATTTACCTTAAAATCAATTGTGGTTTTATTAATGAAAGTATGTAATTAGTGTAAAATATCATCATTTGCTTTGCTGTTTTCATCTGTAACACATTTTAAAAAATATAGTTAGGAATTTTAATTAACATTATAAAATTAAAATATGGAATGGTATTCTTGAATATTTATATGTTTTGAAATGTATTGCGATTATAGAAAATCTGAAGCTGTTGATAGACTAAATTTTTTATTGCAAATTCTGCAATATGTAATTCAGATTAAAATTAAATTAAATTTCTTCTGAAAACTTAGATTATTTTAATTTTATTTTTGTATATGAATTGTAATTTTTTTGATTAATAGAAAAATATAAAACAAAAATGAAATAATTTATTGAAAATTAAATATTACAATAAAATACAATGCATCATTATTTTAATAATTTATGCACATCATTCTCATTAAAATGAAATATTTTTGTTTTTGCTGCGAAATATTTTACTATGCTAATATTAACATATTGTTTGTTGCAAAATACGATAATTCTTTATAAATTTTATACTTTTAATACATGTTTAAGAACCATTATAGTACACAGCAGAGCAATCTCAAAAATACATAATTACTTTCAAAATGTTAATTAAAGTAGTTGTTTATCTTCCTTAGTAAGCAAATTAGATTTTTTTAATGGATACATAAATAGGATAGCCACAGGGAGATTAAACAAAAGAATGCAAATATGTTTGATAAAATAAAATTAGAATATTTTTCCCTTTTTGCTTCGCATAAGGAATATTTGTATAAGAGAGATAATTCAATGTTTTAAGAAAAGACGTAAATTAAATGATAATGGATAAAATAAGGTGATTTATAATTTTTAACATACATATATTATAATACATATTTATTTAAATATAGATAAACATTTAAAATATATAATTATAATTATTTTAACTTATGTTATTCTTCATCTTACTAGTGTTTGTTATGTTTATAGTTACAAAAATAAATCAAAACATTTTAGTTTAACTGTTAAGTATTTATTTTTAAAAATTTTGCTTTATTTTACTATCTAATTTTTTTCTTAAGACAAAATCGAATCAAATGATCTTTTTATTATTAATTCAAATAGAACTAGAATCTAAGTGCTCAATAAATCCAAAATAACATTTAATTTAATTTTGATACAGACTAAGAATATAATAATTATGATAGAGAGAGATCAATTTAGTAACCATAGTTTTCTTTTGAGCTACAGATTAAAATGTAATCTTCATTTTATCAAGGAAGAAATTTGAAGAAAGCAAAAAGTATTGATTAAATAATTTTTTGACATTTCTTAAATTGCATTTGAAAAAAAAGTCATGTCCCAGGAATACATGTGCAAAATAACGATTGATAGTTTAGAGGCAGTGTATTAAAGGTTAAGCCGTTTGTTTGGTAGCACCGCAATTCAATTAATGATATTTGATGGTAAGACTATTACCGATATGTTAGAAAGCAGACGAAAATTAACCATGCAGTTACTAATTGGCATAGGACAAAAAAGTAAGAAACTTATAACATTCAAATTTCTCATATAAAATAAACTATTGTTCATCATGAATTTAAAATGTATATATATATATATATATATATATATATATATATATATATATATATATATATATATATATATATATATATATATATATATATATATATATATATATATATATATATATATATATATATATATATATATATATATATATATATATATATATATATATATATATATATATATATATTCATAATTGTATTAATTTTGTTTGCTGAATAAGTACTGAAATGTTTGGCTGCATTAAATTCGTAATTTTGTTTCCAATTTCTCATAATCCTTAATTTCCATGTTTTACTCTTTTTTAACCCAGGATTTTTTAAATTACATTTAAAAATTGTACATATATATATGAAAGTAGTTATTATGTTAGTTATATGAATTTGCATAAAAAGTAGAATTCATCAAATGTCATTCGTTTTACATAATTCTTTCTCGTAAGCACTTTATTTTGGGCTGAATTAAGTTACACACTTTTTTTCACCAATTTGAATATTTATGAAAAATAAATTTTGAGTTACCAAGCAAATTTCTCATACATTTTCTAAAAATTATTATTCAATATTTAAATTATGTATTTTTTTTTTTTTTGGTTCTTTTAATTAATGTTCCAATAATTTATCGTTTGATACTTAGATTTTTTACTAAAATGCATATAAAATTGCTTAGGTTATCTTGAAAATATGCATTGGTTTGTTATAAAGGGTATTACAAAAGCTCATGTCCGAATGTCACGTATTATTATGACTGGTTTCTAGTAATCAGAATTAAGTGGAAACAGAGAGTCTGAAACTCAATCTTAACGGTAAAATTGCATAAAAACACCACGTACTGAAATGATAATAAACACAGTAATAAAGCTTTATTTTACAACAAAAAAGTACTAAATACAAATCCATAAACTCATAATTAGTTCTCAAAATTAATCCTATCAACTGTAATGCAGGCTTCGTATTGGCTCTTCACTGAATCACTAACTTGTTAGAATTGTTTATAAGTCTCGCAAACTCATAGCTCTACTTCAATAATACGCGCCATGAGGTCCATGTCCGATTGAACAGGTGTGTTGTACAGCACAAACTTCAGATATCCACATAGATAAAAAAATAAATAAAAACAAAACCCGGGGGCTTAAGTTGAGGATAGTGGCGAACCGTCTTTGTCAATCCATCATCAAAGTACTTCAAATCTAGGAGCTGACGTATATTCCGGTGGGAACGTGATATAACCACATCATGCTCGAACCACATGTTAAGGCATATAGTTGCCAGGACACCTACAAACATCATGGACATTATTTCTTCCGATAAAAGGCAAACGAAGTCCCGTCAAGGTATTCATGCTTTACGTATGGGACCATCAGTGTGTTTCCAATAATCAGATTAGTTGTTAACGCTGAAACATCATTGTTGACTGAGCAACCGTGTGACATGTGGATTTATACTAGACGACACGTGCAGTTTTTGCTAGTGAAGGACACCATACCGGTGAAATTAAGCTCCATTAATGAACATTATCCATTATGAAAATTTTTGGTCTGTGATTCTTGTCCTTCCTAACATGCGAATGCCACACGTTAGGAAACATCCATATCTTTTACGCCTGCACCTGTTGTACGCGGTACGGACTTTGATCTCCCTCCATTATTTATGTATTGAAGGATATATCAACATATCAGTCACGTCCTACAGTGCTGATAATTGTGCTCGAATTCCGTTTCAATGCGTCTAAAATAGCATTCTCTACGCCTGTTGTCCGTGTTGTACATTGCCGGCTAAAGTGGCTGCCGATTGGGAATGATTCTGTTTTCTTATAATCGGCGATGTAATTGCCCGAACAACCTATTGTTGCGCGCACATCGGTTCAGGAACCGTTTTCGATAAAAGCGTACTGCTCAGTGGCCATTGCCATCCAAGCTCTATATATGTAATGCCTGTCTGCCAATTCTGAATTGCTGCGTTGATTTATCCTTTTTCTGAAACGTCTACGCTTCTGTTGATATGACTGCCGGTGCTAGCTGTCTTCAAGACGCATTGCCCCTTAGTGGATTACAATTGTGTTTCTAACAACCTCTTACGTATTTTGATTTCTCATGACCTGTCTCAACGATATATGCCGTGTCGCGGGATCATTTGAGATACGTTTCAGTATTTTGTGCTAATTAAGTTAGAAATATTTAATGGATTTGATAAATATTATTTTTTATATAATTTTATTCATTCGACTTAATTTAAAATATTGTTGCTTGTTTGCATTGTAAAAAAATGAAAGCTACTTTTCAAAATCGTTATTTTTTCTTTCTCTATCATTATCACATTCTAGTGAAAAGTTAATATATTATTAAAAAAAAAGAATATTAGTTTTTCTTTAGAATATATTAATATTTATTTTTGCAGTCATTCCTCTATACATTTTCAGATAAATAATGCTTCAAATCCGGTATTTCCTTGATACATTCAATCTATAGTTTAATTAAAAATCAAAATTTATTTTAAAGCATGTATTACATTGATACAGTCATGTTTCTATGCCTATATATCTAAAATATATTTTATAATATATTAGGTTGATATCTAGCTACATTTGCATATCCTATTTTGAATTTTCATTGCATTTGGAATATTTTTGAAATATTTTAATATCAATCAATGAAAATCAAGCAATTTCTCTCTTAGTTTGATAGTAATTTTTAGTAATAATGCTTTATAAAAATGATCTTAAATAGTTAAATATATTGATATGGTGATATATTCTTCAATTTGAATAATTTATTTCATATTTACAACTTCAAAAACGTTTTATATGTTAAATAAAAATGCTGTAATATGAAAATAATTATGCGTAAATTGCATTTCTTGTAAATTTGGGAACACCATCTGTTTGAATTTTTATCATCCTTACTAAAATATGTATTTTTTCACAAAACATTCTTTTTACTTCTGCGTCGTTACTGAAACAAGTCTTTATAAATCCGTTTTCTTATTTATGTATTTCTTCCGAAATCTTTTTCAAAATGTAAGTCAATTATTTTGAAGAAACGTTTTGTTGAATAATAGCGTGAAATTCGAAAATATGCTTGAAACTTTTCCTTAAAATGTTGAATAACTTTCTGAAGTTATATTTTAACCCATTTTTTGTGCATGATGAAAAGAGAAAAACTTTCATAGCATAAATGGATTATTTTAAAATAAAAAATACGCTTTCAGAAATTTTCAAGGGTTTTTATTTGAGTTTCTTATAGGAAATACCCAGACGTAATAAAATGAGAGCTGTAACAATTTTATTTTAAGATATATGTCTAAAACCATTTTTCGTAAAAACAAAAATTTTATTGAAACATATCACTGTGATAATAAATATTAAGTCTAATGTATCATTGTTTTGATTATCTTAATTTTTTTATTACAAGACTTTCGTTTTTATTTTTGAACAACTTATTGTTTATGAAAATATTTTAAAAACAAGTAAATTCATATTTTATTTTTTAGGAAATAATCTAATATTTTAAAAATCAAAATATTAAGTTAATTTTTAAAAAAATGTACTTTTTGCTATGATTTTGTAGCTATGATTCCACTGCTTATGATATTTTTTATAAGTGTTACTTGCCGACCGCACTGTGTAGTGGTCATAGTGCCTGACTGCAAGTACGGCGGTCCTGAATTCGAATTCCTGCTCAGGCATGGATGTACCTTTTCTCTCTATCTATCTTGTCTTTGTACTTTCTGTGTATGAATGAGGTGTAAATGGTTGCCTACCCTCTAAACAGGTCCCTATGGCATGTGTGTACTGAAGCAGTCGGATTCCACACTAAATATGGTTCAGTATGAAAAAGTGTAGCAGCGTACCCCATATTGTCAGCCTAGCTGGCACAAAACAAAAAAAATAAGTATTACTTGCCATGTAAATAAAATCTTACTATAAATAATTCAATTTATAAGTATTTTAAACTTTAAGCACACACAATACTGTATTTTTGACAATGTGTAGAGGACAACGTAGCGGGCTGTAGATGCTCTAAGGTATTTTTTAATATTCATCGAGTGAATCATCTTCAGGAAATGTCTTATAGATAGTGAGCCAAATTCATGTGTTGAATTGAAAGAGAGGGAACCTGGAAAACTCTCTAGAACTCATACATGATAGAACAAGCATTCAGGACACAAAATTGTATCATTTATCTTCCTTTTTCAACACTAGTTCAAATAAAATTTGGAGCCAATCACTATTACTGTACTTGTGATGGCCAACCTAATGGTTTCAGGAACAATTTACCAACCTGGGGGAGTTTTAATCAATAGTTAATTGCAATTACTAGTAACAAAGGAAATCCAAAAAATTACTTAGTACCTAACCTAATTACCTAACTAAACATATCTGCTTGCAGAAATCATAAGAGCATCCAACACTTCTCGTTGTTACACAAGCTAAGATTGAACGCTAGATGTTATGTTTTGAAAGGCATTGCCCTGCCATTTTGTCCAGGGTTATCCCATACTGCAACAACAATATCTTCTCACTGGTCTCAACCAATCTGCTAAGTTGGTTGTAAGGCTTTTTAATATCCACCACTCAAATCCATTTCGAGAGGAATTTAATTAACAGTTGATCCCGTGTTATAAGTGAGCAGGCAAAAACACCTGCAACAGCCCCTCTCCCCGAAACAAGATCGCAAAATTCATCTCTTGTTACACAACAGCGGCGAAATTTTAAGAATGATCAATAATTGCTCTATATACGAGAAATTAAGAAAATGTATATGATAATTATTTTTGGTTGTTAATTTCTCTTCAAGGGAAAACAAATATCTGTAATAAATTCAAAAAATCAATTGATCCATTACATTTATGAGAAAGAATAAAAGATATCATAAAAGGGAAAATTAGGTAAGTTATGAGATTTTTATTTATGAAAGTATGCTTCCTGAGCTTAATAAGCTTTGCCTTAAAAATATAAAATTTAATTTGTGATGCAAAGATTTTCTTCATAGAATTTAATTACTATCAACATACTATTATACTAATTTTTAACAGTATACAAACTATTAACATCAATTTCAGAATAATTTATATTTTTATTACCGTGCAAAACTTTATTCACAAAATATTAATGTTTTAAATCATATTTTCCAAATGTTTATTTCGTTCAGAAAAGTACACAATATATAAATTTTAAATACATTAAATTTATATAGAGTAAAAAAAGCTTAGATTAACTACAAAGAAATTTAATTATAATAGTGAGCAAATCCTAAATTATAATGTTTTTAAAATTTCATTATATAAATGTAGTCCCAGCTTATGAGATTACAATTAGCAAGTGTGATTAGCAATTAATTTTTATTTAAAACTTACTTTATTTTCATGGAAAATAAATCTGTAAAGGTGAACAGCCTTTTTTCTTTCAACAAATTTTGCAGAATGCTTATTAGAAAAAATAAGTCATAATTACTTAGTTCAAAATATTTTTGACAAAAATATTATAAAGGTCTAAAAGACAAACTCTCTGTTTTTCTCTCACTTTTTCCTAAATGTAAATTCTGTTCCATAATAGATTGTATTATTTATGAGTAATGTGTGTGTTATATCTATTCTAGATACAAATAAATACTGAAAAATATTCTTGTTTCAGATAACATTAGATAAAAATATTTAATCTTACATACATAAAATACATTTATTTTATTTAGTGAACAAATGTAGGATACTTAATTTACCAAATGAATCAGAAATGTTTTATTAATATCAATAAAAAATTTATGTCGAACGAATGAACTATACAATACTTCTAAGCTTGAAATTGCTTCCATTTGTAATAATTATGCTACAAGGGAATCATAAATTGTTTTGCAAAAATGCAAGGGAATTTACTAGTTTTGAAGACATTTTTATACACTATTCTTGATACAGGTTTATTCTTTCTTGAAGGAACAATGAACCCACTTTATATTTAAAATAAAAGTACTGAAATATATCAACTAACTACTATCATATTATTATACATATAATTTTTTATACATCATTACAATTCCTGTGTAAAATATCTTTATTTTTCCTTGTGATCTTGTGTATAACGTTTGTCACCAGCAAAATATTTTATATTTTTGTACAGAAAATTTATTTTCTAAAATTCTTCTGATAAATGCATTTTAAAGAAATTAAATCTACTTACTACGAAGCTGTTATTTTTTATCTCTCTTTAAAAATGTCAAACAAAAGACAAATGTTTACAAAATAATTCATATAAAGACAAGCTGGTAAGTTTAAAGAAAACGTAATTCACAAAACTGGTAGGGAAACTAATGTTCGCTTCTGAAAATATTTTAAGTTTCTTACGGAAACATTTTACTTTAAATTTTGAAAATAAAAATAGGTTTGCTTATACAAATATTTAAATAATTCGAGAAAAATGTATATGCATTTATATACAAATCAGTTAAATATACTTTATCTATAAAAATTGTCTCAACTTTTATTGGATAAAACCAAAATAAATTGTAACTAGACAGAAAAAAGCACACAAAAACTTAAAATCACTGAAACTAAGCACAACTAAAATTTAAATGAATAATTCATAAATTGCATTAATTTTGAGCAAGTACTTAATTCTTCTTCCTCGTTAATTTATAGCCGGCGGAATTTATTCACTCTAACTACATTAAGTTTTCAAACATTTTCATTTATTTTTGAGAAAACAATATTAAATATTCCCGTGTGGTAATGTGATATCTTTATTTGTCATAAAATATTATTTTATTTTATCTATATATAAATATTGTATTTTTATTGATGTTTTAATTTCATACAGAAATAATTTAACCACAGTTTTTAATTCGAGATTTATATATGAATATTACATTTATGCTATTATGTATCTGTGCTCAAGACTACTTAAAATGTTAACTTTTCCCATGTATTAATATATTTGTCTGCATGACGTAATTGAATATTTTTTATTTTGTAAGAGTTTTTAATCTCGCTCGCCTGAATACGTTTAAGCACTTCTCTTTAATTAAAAAGATTAACATAAAAATAAAAAAATGAGATAAAAATAAAATATTAGTTAATTTAAATAATTTTAAACTAAATTAAAAAAATAAATTAGACAAAATGGAGAATATGAGAAGGAATTACACGGTTGGCAAAAGATTTATGTAGGACATTAACAAGATTTAATTTATTTTCCAATTGTGTGTTCCATTTAAAACTAAATATCATACATAAGTTAAAACAGCGAAAGTAATTTTCTAGATCATATACCGGTACTCCTTCATGTAGTTATCAATTTATTTCTTTATTTAATAAGATTAACCATTGCACATTTTCAGTTGAATACACATCATTAAATAAGTCGTTTTCTTTAAATAGTTTTAAATGCAATGAATTATTTGAACTTAGTAATAAAGTTAAATGAACAAGAATTAATTTACTTGTAAAATAAAAAATATATGGTTATCTAAATAAGAGAAACATCTGTAAATTAAAGGTGCGCTCTGGAATTCACTTCCTGCGCGACGCAAGAACTATAATATAATAATTTGCAAGAACTATAATATAAAAACTGTCAGTTTTCTTACATTTAAAAATGTATACATTTTAAAGTATAATGTAAAAATTTTATGAATCAATTTAAAACTGATTCATAAAATTTGAATCAGTTTTAAATTTATTCTTTCTCTCTTTCTAAAGTGTAAAATATCAGACCTCTCAGTTTTTCCGAGGTTTAATAGTAAAAGCTAATCCCTCTAAAGCAAAAAGGACCAAATCATACGAATCAGTTACTTTTCTACACTTACGATGTCTGAGATTATGACATCATAAATACTGCGTGACCAAACCAGACAAAAAAAAAACCAAAGCAGTAACAGTAAGAGAAATTCACTCAGAAAACAACCGGTAGGAAAACTCTCAAGAGTACTGTAATGTCTGAAGAGAGAACAACTGAAGAAAAAAATTTCAACGTTATGAATAAGCATTCACACATTCCAGTGTCAATAATACAGCTATAAGACACTGTCATAGGCACATTTTCTACAGACCCCCAATTCACAAACTACTTGTTACAAATATTAATACCAAATTTTGTCTGCAGTGGTTTTGACCTCACAAAACCAAGTCGATTGGCAATATGCTTTACCGTGATCTACTGATAAGACAACTCTCTTCGAAATATGAGATCTTAGGGGCAATCGCAACTACTGTTGACAAAATGGAAAATAAATATTGCATTTCTATCTCTTAAATGCACAGATTCTAAATGCTGTTGGAGTGAGTGCTTGGACATTTTCTGGGTTATTTACAGTGGGACGTGAAAATACGACTCGCTATTTATGAAAAGTACTAATAAAAAGAAGGGATATTCACATATTTTATTTTAATTTATGCAATAGATAATAAAATGGCAAACATCGGTATTCGACAGTTAGGTAATCCACTGCACAATGACAAAAGTGAGTAAAAGTAATATGGTCCGATCAATAATCTTTTACACTTTTCCATTACAGAAGGATGACAGCACATATGGAAAATAACTGTTCAGACTTAGTATCGTGATTGTCTGTAGACGTTGATCTATTCGTCGGATAATGGTTGACCAATTATAATATGAACTACCATACCGAGGTTTTCTGCTGGAGTAATTGTTATCGAGAAAGAAAGGTTCTCTGGGAGTTAAGAGAAATTTAAACTACAAAGGTACACTTTGAAGAATAATTTGTTTTCATACAGGGAATAAAAATTTTCAGGATAATAATGATCTCTTAGGCAGAGAGAGACACTTGTGCTACTATGGTTAGATGAACACGACGATGAAGTTAAACATCCACCTTGCACCTCGCAGTTACCCGATATCAATATTTTTGAATCTGTAAGTCTCTTTTAGAACGTTAATTACGGAGTTGACATCCTTCACTGTGATCTCTTGCAGAACTTTCACAATATCTCCAAGAAAATGGTATTATGTTCCTCCAAAGACTATTCAGTAGGGCTTAACATGGCTTAATGATAGAAAAGAATCTCCAATAGATAATGTCCTGGGATCTAACACTGCCTTATTTAAATAATGTGAATTAGATGTCGTGCTTCTGCTTTTTGTAATCACGTTTGGCAAGTTTTCCAGGTTCTTTCCCTTTTGATATGTTAATACGGCATACTACCTATGAAAGATCTTCCAAAAGGCAGTTCACGTAGAAGTTAATAAAATGCCCTACAATATCTTTTAGGCATTAAGCTATTTTTTGTGGTGTCGAAACACTATTTAGCATCTGTATGAATCAATTCCTAGCCAAACCCATGTTGTAATACCTGCCAAAGGTGGTGGCATATTATCCTAATAAAAGATTCTTAAAATATCTAAGGTATTTTCATTACTTTCATGTAATGAAATAATACAACGTTAACAATAATAAAAAAACCACAATAAAAGAAAACATTTTATGTATGAAAAATGTAGATTTTTTAAGTATATATTTTGTAAACTATTTTATTTATTTTTTAAGAAATTAATTTAATTTTGTAATTAATTTGATCCATTTTAGGTATTTTCATTGAAGTTAACCCTAATATAAATGTATCACAAGCAATATTTGGTAATATGAAATTCATTGCATAAAATACTCATCATTATCAGGATTAGTGTTTCTACAAAGTTTCAGTAAATTTTCTAGAATAAAATTTTATCTTTCTGAAAACTTTTAATGTAGTTACTTCTAGCAATAAAATATCTATTGTAATTTAAAAAATAAAGTTATCATTTAACATTTTAAGCATGAAATATTTTTATATTCAAATATAAAAGTGTAATTTTCAGTGTTACAAATTGCATATTTACGAAACATTTTTAGTCGAATGTAATTTCAGTAATTTTTACTGGTTTTTTAACTAAAATTTTTAATAAATATTTGGTTTGACAAATGAAAAAAAAATATTTACTTTTTATACCAGTATTTTTTAATACCTACAAATATGCTCTAAGACAACAAATGCTATTGAATGGTCTTAAGTCTATAGTGAAACGCTACTTATGTTAATTTCTACTGAAATCCTCAGATGTTGTAGACGGCAACATTCATCTATTTTCAGTCTCATAGATGAAATCGCGTTTCTGTTCTAAAACGCGAATCAGTTTTCAGTGCCATCTTTATGGTTTTAATTACTGATTATGAAATATAATAGAGATAGTTTAAATTAACTATTATGCTGCCACGATTGCAATTTTGATAATTCAATTTCTAAACTCGTTAGAACATGCTTAAAATGTCATATTGACGTCAGATATTTAAACTATATGAAATGATTCAATCCTCATATTTGGTATAATTCATTTACAAATTAGAAAGTCGTATATCTGAATTAAAGGTACATTTGATCAGATTGAAAAATTAATTTTTCTTTGGTTAATTAAGAGAAAAGATAAAACAGTTTGAAGCCATTGAGTAAATAATTTTTTGCGAGGTCTCAAGTTATATTAATTTTAGTATGCAATCAAAATTTGAATTTGAATGTTATTAAATCATTTGAATATATAACCTGTCTTCATATGAGCATATTTAAGGCACATTTTTCTCATTACGGTATTTGTTTTTAAACTTTCAATAATTTTCTTTATAAAAACTTGCTTAATAAATTTGATAATACATTAAAATGTATTAAAAATAATTGAAAAATTGTATTTTAATAAATAATAGGGTTTCAGAGACTAAGTTCATGTTATTTATTCTAGTACTCATTGATACTCAAAAAAACTATAAGTATTCCAATCAGAATATTTTAGAAGTATTTTTATTGTCCATACTATAAAAATTAGCCCATAAAAATAATTTTACTCAAATTGTGCAAAGCAGATTAAAAAGGAAATTTCTGTTAACTTTTATATAATTTGATAGAATTGGAGCTACATATCCAATAAACGATTTAAAAAATTTGATTTTTGAATTTAAAAGTAATGAAAAAAGTTCCATTCTATAATGTGATATGAGATTTTTCATTAAAGTTTGATGTATATTATTTGACATGTGATTATGTTTCAACAGGATAATTTTGGTTAAACTTCTATGCTTATATATATATATATATATATATATATATATATATATATATATATATATATATATATATATATATGTGTTGGGGGTGTGTGCTTTTTATGTGGGTGGGGGGGGTGCACGCGCGTGTGGGTGGGTGTGTGGCAACACTTAAAATTATTTTAAATTTTAATTGCAATAATGCAAATAGTAAATTTTATACAAATCATTCCTATAGTGACATTTTTATGGAATTATTTTAAATGTTCTAATATTTATTATTATTGTTTTCCTATATGCACAAAGAGCAATATGTAAATTATTTATGTACGAAAATTTTACTGGATAATATTTTGTTATGTTATGAATAATTTTACCAGTAATCAATAAAACTGTTTAAAATGTTGAGAAAATTTTATTTTACCTATTTGGTAAATGTAAAAACTTTATTTTATACAAGTAATTTATGGAATTTTAAAAATTTGTATATTTTGTCATTTCCTGAGAAATAAAACAATTATCATATAAAATTATTATGGGAAATGAAACCTCAAGATTAATTTCTAAAATAATATAACCTCGAAAATTAATGTTACTTATAAACATTTATATATGATATTTATCTGTCAATATATTTTTGATTTTGTATTTTTATATTTTTGATGCGGAATTTTTATATTTTAATAAATTTTCATTCATTGAAACTGTAACTAAATTTTAATTAAAATGTTAAATGCATTGAGGATCACATATGTAAAAAATCTCTCCTAATCACTATTAATCCATGAATTAAAAATAAATTCTCTAGAGAATGATTGAAATTACTTGCTCTCTTGAATATTTATGAGGGTAAGATTCCTGTATATTTCAGCGTAGAATAATAGGTAGTCGGGATGAGCTCCAACTAAAGTGAAAAGATTAATTTTGCGAAAAGTATTTTAAGTTAACTCGCTTTCTATTGTAATTAGACTAACCATAAGCATTTGGAAAAATGAAAGGCAATTAAACATGTCTTTCTTTTTTAAGTTCATGAATAATAAGCTCAATATTTCTACTACATATATTATTTTATTGCTTTACTTTTTTGTATTTTATGCAATATTTTAATCTAGTTAAAAAATATTTACAGCTTATTAAGTAATAATTTATATTAAGGACTTAAGGAAACACGTAATTTGTATATATATATATATATATATATATATATATATATATATATATATATATATATATATATATATATATATATATATATATATATATATATATATATATATATATATATATATATATATATATATATATTTAATATTTTTTTAAATAAAAAATAGTGTTTTTTTTTTAAATATAGTAATATACTAAATAAATTTTAAAGAAATAAAGATATTTTACTTCAGAGAAAATTTTAAAATATATATATATATAAATAAACTTTTAAAATATGCCATGCCCATGAATAAAAATCATACATGATTGACTGCTTCAAATAAAGCCGTCATAGTTTTTTTGATTAATTCTTAATGAAGAGATATTTCTATTTAGGGATTAAATATTTTGAGAAAAATTAAGAATTAAATTTCATATTTAGAAACCATTTTATTATAAACTTAATTTATAAAGAAATTATGTACACAAGCAAAAATATTTTTAAGAGACTTTGACTACAAAACATTCACAATTTTAAGAGGACAATAAATTAATTGCAGACATTAAAAATACAAAGAATCCCTAAATTATAAAATATTTATTCTTCTCCATAAAATATTGGTATACTTTTAATCTAAGTAAATTTCGCAAATGAAATTTTTATTAATTTAAGACTATAATATGATTAGTATGTTTGTTCATGTTGATATTTTTCATAGTCAACAAATGTATTTATTTCGTATTAAATAATTAAAATTTAAGACTAAATTCCTAAGTAGTTTTAAACTTTAAATAGCATTGTTAAAAATTATAATAGTCTCAGTAAATATTATGAAATTGTATAGTTTCGTAAAAATCAATAAATTAAGGTGATTGGAACAAAAATTTAAATACGCTTAAATTTATTAATTCAAGATCAAATTTTTTGCTTTTAGGTTTTTTGGCCATTTTTTTCCAAACAGGCTTTATTCATTCATAATGAGATTTTATATGTAATAGGAATTTAGTTGAATACAGATAGGATTTTGAAGTTTCGTACCAATGTTTAAGTAACCAGTACTTTAATGCAACAAAACACTGGATTTAACATA
Organism: Latrodectus elegans; assembly: GCA_030067965.1. NCBI lineage: Eukaryota > Metazoa > Arthropoda > Arachnida > Araneae > Theridiidae > Latrodectus > Latrodectus elegans. The sequence continues at coordinate 58,417,823 of CM057814.1, read as the reverse complement.
TATTGAATATAATGCAATTCCCTATAAAATTGTAAAATTTCTGTTCTATTTTAAATTTAGATCATTTTTAGTATGTATAACAATGTGAAAACAAAATAATATTAGAATTGAAGGTGCTAGTTAAAATAGCCTTTAGATATTTGAAATATTATTGAACAGGATATAGAAAAGTGAATAAACTGCATTGATCATAATAATCATCTAACTAAATTGTAAACCGAATAGGAAAAGACATTTTCAAATGAAGTGATTTTTTCTCTCTCTCTCATTTTTAGATTCTTATCATTTCTATATGAGGTAAAATTTAAGATTTAAGCTTATACTTTAGTTCACACAGAATTAGCTCTCTCTCTCTCTCTCGTGACTTGTCATATTAATTAATAATGTTCCCTACTATGCTCTTGCAATGAGCAAAAAATATCTCTAGACACACCAAATTTGCGGCAAAAATCATTTCTCCATATCCCCACTAAAATTAATTATAATATATGGTAAAATTTAAATAGCATTAGAATTTTATTAGTCAGTTCTTCCATAATTACTCCACAGAGGCGTAAGAATGTCATTTTACATCCAGATGCATATTTTATTTATTTATTGTGTGATTATTCTTTCATTTCAACAAAATAATGACTTATATATTGTCTTTAAATTTGGCTATTCTGTTATTGCAAAAAAACGTTACATTCCTTTTAACTCTTTCCCACATATGCATTTGGAATGAGTTGAATGTCGACACTTGTAGCAATCCTTTCATAGCGATAATCTAGCACCATATAGGAAGATAATTTGACTAACATCATCACAGAACATTGTTTAAGAAATCGATTTACACAAGATGCATTCTGTTGATACACATTCTCTTCAAAATTAATAAAAAAATTCATAAAGATCAAAATTTGAAAAAAGAAAACCAAAAATAAATGATAATTACTTTATAAATACTAAAAAAAGGATGTAAAGCCCAATATTTTTAATACCTTTACTGTCATAAGGGCTGTAGTTATGAATCAGACTAGTATAAATACATAATATAATGTAAGAAATTTACATATCCAAAATAATATCACACAAAATAAATTATTTCAGTTAAAGGAACAGTATAAAAAGGTCTGAAGTTAAACTAGTTAACAATCATTAGTAAAATAACTCGAGAAAATCACTTAATCAAAAAAGGATATTTGATTACAGAAGCATACTTGATTAAACAATTATAAATTGAATTTGAATGTGTTGACCCGATGAAGTGAAGCTTTGCAAAATTAATTAAGTTTTGCTCTCCAAGCTTTATTTTGCACTTTTTTTATTAAAAATATAACACTAAGTAGATATTTTAAATTAAATTAGTAACAGTATATTTTATATTATACATATCAAATATTAAATGTTTTCCTACGCTATAAATTTAAATTTAAAATGTTTTTTATGTTTTTTTATTTATTATGTTTAATTTTAAAAAGTTATGTGATTTGTAAACATGTATGAAAAGAATACTAATTGTATAAGAGAAAAATGAATGTTTATAATTATTTAAATAAAAGGAAAATAATATGAATATTTGTCAAAAGAAAATATATGAAAAAATAGTATATTTCAATACGATTTTCTTATTTGAATACAGACAGTAAATTTTCCAACTGATGATGCTGATATTTAACCGGAATTTAATTGCCTCTAAAAAAATTATATATATATATATATATATATATATATATATATATATATATATATATATATATATATATATATATATATATATATATATATATATATATATATATATATATATATATAACCTTGAAATATCTAGCGCTGAATTTTGAAGTATTTTCAAATTAAATAAAAAAAATAACCACGAAGTTTTTCATATAAAGGAATGGAAACGAATTATACGAATTATGTGTTTTGAGACTTTATCTTACTTTTCCTTTCTCTTTCCATTCGCTTTTAATTCTCCTCAAGGAATATATGAGCGAAAAATGCTATTTAATGTCTCCAGATTTATATCACAAAAGTACTCTTAGAATGCGGGTCTACATCTTAAAATATATCTTAAAAATTAATCCTCAATTTATATATATATATATATATAAATATATATATATATTAATTTATAGATTTTGTTTGGTACCTAGATGCTTTATCCGCTTATTGAATGTTCTTTTTTTCCTCATTTTTGAACGTGAGAAAATTACCAGATAGATTGGGTACTTTTTCTTTGAAATTCAACATGCGTTTGTTCAACGCAATTTTAATACTGAGAAGAATAAAAAATATTTAAGAATTGTAGACTTGACAAATAACGAGATCGCTCTTTATTATTAACTCCATATTTTAGAGCAGCATTTAAAAAAAATTTAAAAGCTTCACATAGAAAACAAATTGCAAGCACATGATTCTAATACTTATTTAGCAATAACAATAAACATTGTTTCCTTTAAAAATAATATATCTTTATTTTAATATATTTTTAGAAAATCTTTTTTGGTATCAGTCGTCAAAAATAAGAAATAATATCATTTTAAATTAAATTTCTCATCACCATTAATGAAGTTTTACATTATTACTATTTAATGATATATTATGTATAATCTAGTTAATTACTGTACATAAACACATCACTACTTTAAATATTAATTATAAAAATTACTATTTATAGAAAAATTAATAAATGCAAATGCAATATGTACGATGCCAAGAATTTAAATTAAATGTCTTTAAAATACTATTGATATTTCATATTTGAGAAATTTTCATTAATATGTCTTGGGTATTAAAACAAAAATGACTTTTAAATAATAAATATTAGTGTCTGAAATGCTCTTAAAAATTAACTTGATAATAATAAATTGTTGGTTTTGTTTTAGAAATTTGCTTTTATATAAAGTGTGAATTTGATTATAAAAAATGCAATTTAAAGCAAAATATTTAAAGCGATTTAAATTTTGAAAATTTAAATTTTTCTTAAGGTTGTTTAGAAAACTTTTGGAGCATACTTTCATGATCAAAATAATAATATTTGAAGATAGAGACAGAAAAAATAATATAAAAAGTTAATTTTAAATCTAAGAATACTTTTTCGTTAGAAATTACAATAAATAGATTTATATAATCACACTACAAAATATCATTTTTTTAACCCTTCAAGTGATTAAAAATACTTCCTAAAACTGCAGAAATCCGTTTAATCATAATAATATACTTCATTAATATTTATGCAAGTTCTTAAAGAAATTTTGCATCAAATGTTGTATAATTTTTAATACTGTAAGAACTTCGTGTAAAATATATTTTTCATTGTAAGTTTCTTAAATTTTGAAACAAAAATGTATATTTTGCCTTATCAGATTATTTTTGTTAAATGATTATAATTTTTATTTAAGAATTTTTGTCAAAAATGTGTTCAGTTTTTTACGCTACTGTTTGACAAATACCATTCAGAATAGGATATAATAAAATCAGTTTTATTTCTTTTACTCTGTTTTTATTCTATAAAATTTAAAAACAGTATTTAGTATACCATAACCTTTTTATAGGAAAAATAATTTGTGCTGTAATTTTAGAAGAAGTTGAAATTCAAGAAATTAATTGATGAATAAAGAGATTAATTGAGTAATAAATAAATAAGAGGAAGACTATATTTATCATTAAAATTTTATTGAAGTGAGAGAGATTTTTTACATGCAAGAAAGCATTCATTAACTATGGCTTTAAATATCTTGTAGTGATCACCATTTCTTGTAAAATATGAATCTTAAAATTTGAAATAATAAATAAATCGTTTAATACTGCTTGTAAAATTACCTTGAAAACGTACTATACATAAATATTTATTTAAGAACTATACTAAAAAAATATAGGTATTTTATTTAGTTAAAAACTCCAATATTTCTCCGTTTAATACTTAGTTTTCAAGCATTTAGAAGCAAAAATAAAATATCTACTGCAAATTTTTCGCAATATATGGTAAGGATATTATTTTAGATATTTATATAAGGTGTGCACTACCAATAAATAAGTAATGATTTCGAGTTAAAAAAATTAGTAAAATTAAATGTATATTTGGGAAATATTTATCCTAAGCACTTGAATTCTTACTTTTATTAACGAATATTATGTAAAATTGTATTTCTTATAAACATAAAATATTAAAGATATTTATTTTTGAAATTATAATAAGTATACGAGTATAAAATCCTTTTTTTTTGTTAATAGATTTAGTATTTAATTGACAGAAGTTGTTTGATATTTCGGACAGAAATGAGAAGAAATGTATATATTGTTAAGAAATTTTAATTCATTAACTGTAAAAAGATTGTGAAAATATGTAATTAATTTCAGAGTAAATAAATTAAGCCATTTACGCATCTTGTCAAAATATGAATAATATATCGTAATTTACTTATATATTACATAAAAGTGTCAAAGAAAAGGACTAGATTTAAGAAAAGCATTCCATTTAAATTTTTTTGATTAAAATATTTAATAATGTTATGTAATAAATTTAATTCTAAGTTCAATAAAATGTAACATGTAATGAGAGAATAATCTGATTTAGAAAATAAAATCACATTTTTGTTATAAACCTAGCGAAAGAGTAATTTAACTCATTACTCTTATTTCGGATGCAAAAATTGTAAGCAATCAAATAAGAAATGCTGTTACTTTAGAATAGTGATTCTATCAGCAATAGTATTGTCACTATCCTTAAATCAATTAAGAAAATTTTTCATTGGTACATGTAAAGTAAAATTATTCTTCAATAGCGATGCATTTGCTTGGAAACAGTTCCTTTTATCTCTAAAAGTATTCAAAGTTTTAAATGAAATTTAAATTGATAAAAGATGTCATTCTTTTTCATTTCAGAGATGCATGCAGTTGAATCTATGGAATAATATAATAGTTTTAAGTTTCTTTTTATGTACTAAACAAGTTAATGAATTTTCTACAATATTTGCCAAGTATTCAAAATGGTTAAAAATTGTACATTTTGTATTTTTTATAACATCAATTATGTTAATGAAATACAGTACAATATTATGTTTTGAAGAATATTGAAAACATCATATTAAAAAAATATTAATTATCTGTAATTGTACCTAAGTACAAGATATGAGGCTAAAATAGAAAATCATGAATTGCCTCCAACAAATAAACAAGTTTAAGATTCATAAGTATTGAATTATTTGATTTTTTGCGGCACTGCATCCTTTTTTTGCTATTGATTAAATACATATGTTTATATATTCTGTATTATATTATATGTGCATTATAATTATTGATTCCACTTTTTAAAAAAGAAAAAAATTTATTTGCATGTCATAATCGATTATTCTACTTTAAATTTCAATTGGTAAATGCATTATAATTTGAAGTAAGTAAAATAAGAATTTGAAAAATTTAATATTCATTACTTTTGGTTTATTATCTTGATAATTATTTGGAAAAATTACGATACTGAAAATTTATTTATAAAAAAATTAAATTTCAGTAAATTTAAATTTATTTTATGTACATTTTTCTCATTTTAACTTAAAGGTAGTTTCAGAAAAGATTATAATACGATCATAAAAAATAAATTTTGGGCAAATAAAATATCAAAATGGGCAGTATCGAATACTTTTTTATTATTTTATAAGTACACTTCACAATATTTCAAGAACATTCTACTTATATAAGCTAATCGGAATTTTTTTTGGTTTTAATGTCAGTATCTATTTTTTTATTGAAACCAATTCGCCGGTCTGTGAAGCTAATTAATTATGATTCCAATTTTCAGTTTATAAGGTGATGTATTTGATTCTTATTTCTGGTGTATTTTTAAATGTGAATCTATAATATATAAAATATCGTTATTGAATCAAAATTTGAGTAGAAAAATGCAACATCCTATTAATAAAAATTCACTGTGTTAAACATAAGTGCTAAAAATGCAATATCTTCATTTTTTACCTACAATAAGAGATGTAAATGTATTTTATAAATATACAAAGGAGAATAAAAATAATAAAACGAAACATTTACATGACAATTATTAAATACTTGAACTGAACTCCATAGTTAATAAGAGATATACTCTAAACTACCAAAAAAATCATACAGGCTTACTTTCTCAAGTAATGTAAGTATACAATTAACTAATCATGAAATGCAGTGAACAACTTCTGTATTTCTGTATAAGAAAACAATAAAAGCTGAGAAATTGGTCGTCATTGCTGCTTCAATGTCAAATTATCAAGTTTTATTTAATTATAAACGTGGAATTACTTAATCAATGTATCTTCGAAATAGAAATAAAGTTAGTATATTAAACTGTGTACAGTGAATATTTAATATCTAGGGAAATAAAAATTATCAAGCATTTAAATAACTCTTAATAAAGATCTTGAAAATACGTGATTAATGACGAATAAGGGTAATTTTAAAATGAAAAAGAAGGCAAAACATTCCCAAATTTCTCAAGCATCAACAAATGTCAGCGTGTGATCTCTTCAATAATTATCGTTGATACCGAAACCAAATACCTCAGTGGATACTTTTGTTAACAACACTGCACAAAGCTTTTCACTTTTCCTGAAACCACCAACATTATCATAAGAATCCAGAATTATCAATTGGAAGCATGTTTCCAGTTTTGGTGAATACAATTTTTAATCTAGACCCGTGATAGTCTGGTTGGTTAGCAGCAGTTAGTGAGTTTGAATCTCAAACTGACCAAAGATCCGCCGTGTTTGCTAAGCGTGGCTGAGCATTAACTATCTCATGATCATAATAGTCTCCACATGAAAAAACCTCTGGGAGCGTCAAACCAAGTATAGGATAAAGCTTCTAATATAAGGGTTATTTGGCTCCTATTTCTAAATTACACACACTCCTGAGTGAATCTATCTAAATAGAAAATCCTAAATCAAGTCAAGGTACAAGAATGCATACTGGTGCAACAAAAAATATTTTGAAATCTTATCTGGTGAAGGAATGCATGAGGTTATCGAGATGTCCTCATAAGCTTGCTACCACTGCTTTAGTCTATAAGGATTATTCAAGTAGGTGCAATATAACTGATAACAAGATTCGGTGTTGGATAGCTAGTAGATTTAGGATGAATTTAGCAAGTGGCAGAATTGTAAAAATTTTGTGTTGTCACTTAAACACATACGCAAACATTTCGACTGATTTTAGAAATTCCTGAAGGACTGTGACTAATACATTAGCATCTACGATTGTTTTTTAATTGCTCTATTATCACTCTTTTAGTTTTAAACACTTCCATTGTCACTCTAAATCAATAGTCTTGAATGTTACTGATCATCTTGTCGTGTAATGCAAACGGACTACTCGGAAAATAATTCCTTTTTTTAATGTTTTGTTTTTTCTCCTGGGTATACACTCTATGAGTTGCCTCCAGGATTAATTCAGAAATTATTCGAGGCAATGTTATTTTGCATTTTCAACTAAACCTTATAAGTGTAAGTTTTACTTACACTTATAAGGTTTATATTATATTTGTTGGTATATATCCAAGTTTTCTTACACATGAGTAAATTAGAATATCACTCTCACAATTCATTAAATCAAACTCACTCACCAACAGGAAATAAATAGTTGTAAATATAAAATTTTAACATTTCTTAAAAAATTTAAAGGGTTTAAAAGTAGATTTTTCAAAAGCACCAAATTTTATTTGGAATTCAGTACAGTCGTTACCCATGCGGGAACCTGTGAGCCAATTCACGTAGGCTAGTAGCGTTGCATGCGCTATGCCACCACAAACCCGTTTATAGGTTTGGCCATATTCATACATCATGACAGAAGAAAGGACAGAGAAACACAGAAAGAAGAGCAAAAGAAAGTAACGCCTAAACCGGGATCTGAACCCGGGACTCACAGCTCAGGAGTCAGGAACGCTAACCACTCAGCCATCGATCTCCAGTTAAATTAAACTAGAAATCCAGATTATCTAAAGAGTGCAAAGTGAAAATTTTGAACGCATCTATTTCGTAAATATTTTTAGTTTAATCCGATATTGAACAACACAATATAATAATTGTTCATGAAACACATCCTTTATGATAAATGTTACTTTTTCCCAATTCAATTGAACTTTGTTAGAGCCTGAAAAGAAAAAAGGGAAATATTAATGTTTCTTTAAAAAGGCAACCAATTTAAAATGCATATCTTAAGCTATCTTACAAGTGCATTTTCAACTAATAACAAATTTCCATAATGTATTACGATTAACAAATTTTTATAACACTTTTAATAAAAAACAGCTGCGACTATAATTTATATATTTTATTAATATGATACTGTTAATATGTACTAATATATTAAATCAAAACAAGTCGTGTGAAATTTCAATCACTATCAAAAGTATGTAATACAAGTTTAGAAGATCTAAATATAAAAAAAATTATGTATATTAATATAAAATGTGAGTATTAGTTACACCTCTATATAACCAGTTTAAAATCATTGATTGTTTAAAATATTTTATGAAGAATCAAATTTTCAATGGAGTATTTTTTGGGTAAAGAAATTTTTAATTATCTTTATTTATTTTAATCTTTTATTCACAATAGATATGAACAATGAGATTTTGTTTTTCTTTATTATGTAAACCACAATTAAAACATCTATTTCACAAGAAAAGAATGAAAGTAATCAGTTTTAAATTTTAAGAATGATCTTTAGGTATTTTATTTTATTGCGTCCATTTTACTTAAATTTCAACTTTCGTTGAGGCGTAAAGTTCTATCAAATGGATAAAACAAATATTTTGCTACTTAATTGGATTTAAATAACTGAATAAAATTACATTTATTATTCTTTCAAAATCTCAGAGTGTTACATTTAAAACGATTTTTTATCCAACGCATTTGCAATCTTGAATAAAGTTAATTATTTTTATACACAAATGTCGTTACTTATAAAGTAAAAAATAATCACCCAATCCAAGATAAAAATTTTAAACAATTGAGTTAATTTAAAATTTTTAACTTAAACTCTTTTTCAATTACCATAAGATTAATACAAATTTGTATTAACTCAAATTGAAGTAAGATCAAAGCCACCATGACAAAATAAAGGGATTTCTAAATTAACTGTCTTTTTAAGTTTAATTATTTTCATAAAAAGTCAAATTTAATAGAAAATTTAACTTTATGTTCTCAAATTTAAATTTTAACAATTAATAAAAGATTTCATAAGATTTACAGTCTGTAATCATGGCATTATCTTCTTACAGTACAAATTCAATTCAACAACTTTGATTGCTTTTCTATAATAATAAAAAATATTTTTTTAAGTAATTTTAATATTTTTGGAAATTAGTATTTCATAAATAGTTTAACTTTATTTTATAAAAGCATAAAATAAGTTTTGATATTTTTTTCATGTAATTAATATAACTTCAACAGAAAGAAGCTCTTTCTTTCTGTTAAACTTATAAACTTCCTCAATCATTTATGAATACAATCTTGAAGTTATTGCAATTTTGCAATATATATAGATAGATAGATAGATATCATGAGATATAGATAAATAGATAAATATCAGAGATATAGATAAATATCATGCATAAAATTCTGGTATAGAAAAATCTTTTGAATAATTTATATGAAAGTTTAACAGGAGCTTCTTAATAATCCTTTGTTATATTTTACGTGCGTCATTTGAAATAAGAAATTTTGATAGATTAATGCATTAACGAAATTTATTTTTAGTTTGGTAATAAATTTCTTGTTCATAACCTCAAATTGAGGTATGTCAAAATATTTTTTAATATCTAAAGAAACGTAAGTGTCCTATTACATATTCATATTGGTAATATAATTTTTATAATTGTTAGTAATTATTAAGTGTTAATATTAGTAATTAAGTGCTAGGAAATAATTTTATTAAAAAATAAAATAGATTAAAATATAAAATCGTAAATTATTTCCATAATTCATTTATGGTAACTGGCTGCATATAAGATAGTCTATTTTAAACAATCCAATGCATATATTTCTGTTTAGATAATTAAATAAATATAAAAAATATAAAAAATTATTCGCTGAATGTTTTATAACCATTACATTATGCAGTCATCAACAAAATGATAATTTGTAAGATTGCTTATAAAAAATGAATTTTGTAAGCGTTTTATTTCTGCATAAAAACTGATTGATTTATCAAACAATATTAATAGACTTATACAGACAATTATGTATCTAAGTAATGTGAAAATTCATGTTAAAATGCATTTTATCTGCGCATATTTTATTTTCCTATTTGGTATGCTAATGATTTGTTCAAAATGAGATTTCTTAAATAATAAAAAGGAAAACATTTCAGTCTAATAAGCTGATAAATAGTTACACTTCAAATTTATTTAAAATATAAGAAAAATTAAAAGCAATTTTAGCAAAAAAATTATGCCCATAAAAACTGTGAATGAAAACAAAGAATTTTATTAACTTAATTTTTTTATTTAATTTCTTAAAATATTTTTAAAATACATTGAAATTTAATAGAATTATAGTTTGGTTTAAGAAGAGTTTTACTTAAATTTCTGTAATTATTAATTATGAAAAAAATATGTTATTATAATGGAAGGCAAATTAAAATTCTTTGGCTCTTAAAATTAATAAAATGTACACATTTTGTAGCTCTCCTGAGCAGAACTGAACAATCAGGTTTTGCAATAATGATTCACGTTTCGAAGTGGAATGCATTATAAATATGAGATGCTGGAATAAGAAAAACAGACTTTGTAAGTAAATTTGGTGACATTCACATTTCTTCTGAAATTGGATAATTTTTTTTCAACTCCTGAAAAACATCATTTTACATGTATCACTGAATGAAAAGTAGGATCTGGTCATATAACGATTTGACATCAGATTGAGTCCAGATATTATAAGCTTAGATTTAAGCAGTAAAACCAATATGAATGCATTGTTTCAACATAATGTATGCTATTTCTAATGAGTTTATGAGGTTTCCTTTTTTCCAAACCAAAGCATGTGGGATACCATTCTTTAAAATGAATTGAACTTGTTAATAAACTGCATTTGACTCAATATATTTTCAACATTTTTAGTTCAAAAGCATACATTATCAGATTACAGTACAAAATCCTCTTTTTGTGTGAGTGTATATATATATATATATATATATATACATTATATATATATATATATATTAATATATATTATATATATATATATATATATATATATATAATATATATATATATATATATATATATATATATACATTATATATATATATATATATTAATATATATTATATATATATATATATATATATATATATATATATATATATATATATATATATATATATATATATATATATATATATATATATATATATATATATATATATATATATATATATATATTCCTATTCTTATTAGAATTTTTCAACGTTTGTCTTAGGATACATTGGTTTAAATTTCTTTTTTAAAATAAGTTACTCTAGAAATTGTGTAATATTTCTTGCTTATTTCTTCAAACTAATTTTAGTCTTAAAGCATTTTATAAATACATTTATTCTCTTGAGTTTTGCAAATGAATCATTTTTGTCAATTTTTGTATACTCAATCTTTTTTGTCAGTATTAGCTTATTATTATCACAATAAATCAGAAATAAACCCTATAGAATAACCATGAAGGGGAAACTCAACCTTCAATATTTAATATATTTGTAGGCAAATGAATTTTTAATGTATTCAATACGTTATTGTATTATCTATTGGATATAAAGTGAAACCACAGTATCACATATTGAGTTTATTAGTACTATAATATAATGATCTTTATTACCTGGGTGAATCAAGAACTATTGCGTAGGAAAGTAAGAAATAGATCACTTTAAACATAGTGAAGATGTTTATAGCAACGCAATGTTTTATTGCAAACAAATCTTTAACTGAGAAGAAAAGAATCAAAACAATGTCCTTTTTCAACTCCTTATTCTTTGTCATTCTTTGCTACATTAAGAATAATTAGCCATTTTGCTGTATATTTATTGGTGAAAAAATCACTATATGTTATTTTTAAAAAATGTGTCAGGCTTTAGTAATATTTAAAAACTGAACATAAAAGATTGAGGTCAAATAAAATTAAGTTCTTTCGAAAAATATTTGCGCAAAAATATAAAGGAATAACATATTTGTTTTAATTATTTTTTAGAGAAAAAGCTTAAAAAATTGAGTTGATAGCAAGATGCTTACATAACTCACTCATTATAATCCATAATTATTCTTTAATTATATTTACTTACAATAATTGCTTTAAGTATGTCCAATTTTGTATAATTAACCTGAAATTAACTTTTATGTATTTTATACACTATATGAGAGTGTAATCATAATATGCATTAATATTTAGTTATATTTGTTTGCAAAATAACTTGGCATTATTGCTTGTTCAAATAAGAAAATAATTTATTCAAACATGAATAAAACCTACAAGCAATCTCTTAATTTTCATAACTTCTATAAAATATCACTTTATACTCTGAATATAAAGGAGAAATATCAAGCCAAATTTCAACACAACTATGTATTAAGGTACATATAATTCCCAATATTTCTTGAATTTTTAAGACCATAATTTTTATATTATGACATAGTTACTTTATTCCTTAAAACTTTATGTTTTATTTCATATCAATGTAGAAATAAACTTTACACAAAGCACTTCATTACTTTAAAACAATGCTATTTTAAATTAAAATATTTAGTAACGTATCAGTAATATTAACGAAGAATAACACTTTTGATAATTATTTTGAAATATTCATTTAATATTAAACTATTATTCTTATCAAGAAAAAAAATCTTTAGGAAATTAAATTGTGAATATAAACTATGGTAAGCACTAAACAAATAAAGGAAAAAGTAAATCACCTAATATATTTTACTTTTTGAAAAATTTTTAATTTCAATATAAATATTTAATATAATACTTGAAATATTTATCATTAGAAATTACTTTGATATATATTAGTGATAAGTTAGCCAATAATTATTCTTCAAACTTATAGTTTAAAGTTGTTCCTCGTATAATACATTATAGGATTACACTGAATTAAAGAAATAAAAGATTAAGAAAATAATATATTTTTTAGTCAAAATTTATTCAACAAATTGAAAATCTATCTCATTGTGATAAATTACACTCAGTTTTAAATATTTTTATTCGATGAACAGATGTTTTCTTAATGGTCTTCTGAAATCAAATTACAATTTAATAAATAATGTAAAATGTGATCAAAGAAATTTCTACCACTTACAATCAGCAGCGCAGCTGGCAGCTGAATGGTTAGTATTTTCATCAATTCAGTGATTCATAGGCTTTACTTTACTTTCAAGCATATACATTTATCATAGTTCAAAATTTCTTTAGACAGTAAATATTTATCGTAGTAGTAGGCATTGCGAGTAAAATGAAATCATAGAGTAATAAAAAGAGACTGAGGAAATAAAGAGAAAGTGTGTGTGTGTGTGTGTGTGTGTGCGTGCGTGCGTGTGTGTGTGTGTGAGTGGGTGTGTGTGTGCGTGCGTGCGTGCGTGTGTGCGTGTGTGTCTGTGTGTGTGTGTGTGTGTGTGTGTGTGTGTGTGTGTGTGTGTGTGTGTGTGTGTGTGTGTGTGTGTGTGTTAGCTAGCTAGCTAGCTAGTTAGTTAGTTATTCAAATTTGTCATCTTTTATATTTCAATATATAGCTTTACTTGCATTCTGAATTAATAGAAAGAAGTGTAAATTTATTTATGTGTGTTAGTTAGTTAAAAAAAATATCGAATACACATTAAGAGTTAGCATGTTTGAACTTGCAAAGATTTGTCTATTTAATTATTTATACTTAACTAATTATTGTTTCTCTGTCTAAGTTCTTGATAATATTGCATTATATATTTAAAGTAAATTCTGTAATTCAAATAAATGTTAGGTATAAAGTTTATTGTTGTAGAGTACTAAGCAAAATTTGAAAGCCTGTATTTTTAAAGAATACCATTTTTTTCTTTAAATGATGACTGTATGTGATGAAATGTTTTAAAAATATAAAATTTTCTGCATCAACTAACAGAATTTTCAACTAATAAACCATTGAAGCAAAAATTGTAATTTCAGAGTATAATTTTATAATAAAATATTTTCTGATGTACTTCTAAAATATTTGTGTACCATATACATTTAATTATTCTTCATTTATAAAAATTTTACATAAAAAGTTATTTACCAAACCTTTGCCTTTTTTCCCACTAAACGTTTTCCAGTAATTGCTTATTAAATTTCAATAAGGTAAACATTTTTTAAAATGCTCATTAAAATTTAGCAAAAAATGTTAAAAACTTGTTTAATTTTGTAACTTCGAACATACTCAAGAGGTATTATTTTTTTCTAAATATCTCTTAAAAAAGTTTTAAAAATTCGAGAGAACTTTCAAAAGTTAGAGATTAAATATTTTTTTACATATAATTATAATAAAAAACGGGATTTTTATATGCAATTGAAGTTCACTGAAATATACAGACTTTGGCTAATTTTAATACAATTTTTTATAATTATAGAAAATATATTGCCAGATAAAATAAAATCTAGGAAATATTGTTAGAAACTGTATGAATATGGTATGAAAAAAGGAATTACTTTCTATGAGTAATAAGAACAAAATAACCACAGATAATCAAAGTATCATGTATTTTTTACCGGATGTTTAAGCATAATCTGAATAATAAATATTCTGTGTCTTCAATTTTATAGCTTGCAGATTTTAAAATACCTTTGGTATTATTAGAAATCCCTTTCTAAAGCTCTGTAGCTGTATCCAAGGTTAAACTTAATCAAGTTTATTCTTGGTTACAGTATAGAGCATTATAAAATAATCCTTTTGTCAAGGTTTACCTCCCACTTCTAGTGCTTGATTTCTCGTCATGTTATTAGATCATTTACAATTTCACATATACGAATCCCCCAATAGTACAGTTTGATGTATTCGTATATATATAGTTTATCTAGATTTTGAAATTCTTTTCACTTTATTGTGATATACAAGTTTTTGCTTATGTTGAAACCACAAAGAATATTTATTTACGTTTCCAAATATGCTGATTGACACCAGTGAAATAAGTAAATTTTTTTAAGAACATTATGAAAAATGGCTATCAAAATTAAAGATTTACCTTAAATTAGTTTTCATCAAATTATATTTATTTTTCATATGTAATTTTTATCATTTATGAAAGATTAAAAATAACACTTTTTTGAGTGTTTTATTCAATTCAAATTTATCCTCTTACATATTTTATTTAATAGCTTTATTTGTTTTCCGCATTTATAGAAGGAACTGTAATTTTATTTGTAAAAAATTCTTAAAACAGTGGTAAATATTTATATGAATATTGTTTCAGCTTCTTCATATCAGTTAGAAAGTTTAAATCAGTTATCTAGATCAGTGTTTCAAAACTTATTTCTTCTACAGCCCCTTTGAAAATCAATTAGTTTTCATTGCTCCCCCCATTTTTTATACACTCCTAAAACTTAAAAACCACAATTTCATTACTTTAATTAATTTAGTTATAGTGTGCTATATTATTTGCTTTTGGTGTGCTTAAGCTTACATTCTAAAGTAGAAATTGTTACCAATGAGAGCAATTAAAAGGCAAATTTATGAAAATATATTTTAATCAAATTAAAAGAAACAATATATATATAAGTAATCAATTTTAGTTTTTAAACTAATCTAACGAGATGGATGAATTTGATAATTTTTAACAAGTTTGTTGATATCATGTTCAATTTTACTCAAAAACAGTAGTATGTCGCCGCGTTTGGTAACTTGCAAATGATTTTTCTTTTCAGTAAGCAGTGTTGTCAAAACGCTAAATCCACGTTCACACAAATGTGACGATGCTAATTATATCAAAAATTGTTGATCGATCGACCACAATCCTGGGTACAACTGCGGAATTCACTTTTGTAAAAAAAATTGTTGGTAGTCAATTTTAAATTTGATTTTTATTTCCTCGTTCGTTATCAATTCCATAAGTTCTTCCAGCTGGTGTGATATTGCTATGTTGACATTTGAAAAAGGCTCTAACACCCAGTCCGAAATTTCCAATTCCAAAATGTCCTGGAATCTTTCAATGAAATAACTGTGAAGATTTTCCAAATGTTGGCAGTAGACCAGCAAGTCGTCGTTGTTGCAGGATGCTGATAAATTGGGAAAATTATGGAACTCACGTCTGCCAATATTCTTCTTGTGTAAGAGCAGCTTGACTACGAAAGAAGCGATGATATTTTTTGCTTTTATTAAGTTCAAGTCATCGCCTTGAAGTTGGAGATTCATATCCTTATGGTATAAAGGTCTGTCAAGTATGCGGTATCATTCTTTGATGTCATGAGGTTTTCGCGCAATGTGTCTCTGTTTTCCAAGAACTCTATGACAGAGTCAAACAGATTGTATAAACGAGTCAGACAATTTCCTTTTGATAGCCAACGTACTTCTATGTGATAGATCAATCTGTTGAAATCTTCATCATTTGCAACACAAAACTGATTAAATAATCTGTCATTTAAAGAGTTTTTTCGGATTTTAGTGACTGCTCTGATGACATGTAGCAATGATTGAAACAGTCGTTCACATAAATTTCTAGCAACCAAATGCTGTCGAATGCAATGTACAGCAATCACTTCAGGAATTTTGTATTTTAAGTACAACATGAAGCCTTTTTGACACCCTGTCATAGATGGAGCACCATCTGTAGCAGTTGACATAATATTCATCAATGGAATTCCTTTTTCATCACAAAACTTTTCCAGTGTTTTAAATATGGTTTTTCCTTTTGCATCTGTCTCTAAATTTCTAGCAAAAAAAAGTTCTTGACATATTTTTTCCTCTTTAAAAAACCTCGTGTAAGACAACAACAATGATTCATTAGTAAATTGAACTCATCCAACTGAATTGAAAATTGACTAGTCTTCAGAAGATTGCCCAATGACTCTTCAATGTTTTCAGCCATTTCATCTATTCGTCTTTGCACAGAATTATTGCTCAAAGGAATTTTTCGAATTATATCTGTCGCCGGTTTATGAAGCAAAGTAGCTATAACTTATTTTATCACCGGCAACATCAACATTTCTCCGATTGTGTGTGGTTTACATGTTTGAGCAATTAACAGAGAGATATTGTATGAAGTTCGAAGTCCGTCATCGTCTTGCTTAGCAGCCATCGAAAAAAGTTTCGATACACTTGACGATACATTATGCTTCTTTTCCAGATCTTGAAAATAGGCCACATTTTTGTCCTTATTTGGATGCATTTTATATAAATAATCTTGAAGTCTTCTTCGGTTCGCTTAAAAATGTTTTTGAACAAAGAAGGCACAAAGACAAAGATGGGTTTGTCGAATTTTCTATGAATCCATATTTAATATATTCTTCACAGTATTACATTTCCTTCTTTTTTGCTTGCGACATGACTTTTTTTTCCAAAATTTGTAAATAAAATGTTGAACTTAAATACTCGTTTAAAGATAGCGTGCGAAAACTAATAATAAAAATATAAGAAAAATCACGAGCTTTTATATAGGATTTAAATACAGCAAGCACCGACAGGAATAAGACAAACACGCACAAACTTGTTTATCTCTTTCAACGCTCAATTGTATTGAACAAGTTAGGAGAAGTATCAATGAACCAGCCGATTGATTGCTACCACGTGCAGTCCGTTTTCGTATTGCAAAACCGCCACCTGTTGACGATTCTATTCTGAAAAGAGGCTATACGCTGAGATGGACTTTTTCCTCAGACCGATTTTTCAGAAGCACGGAAGCACGCATGTTAAGTAAACATTTCTCTTTTGTCTCCAATTTTTGTAAATAAAATGCTCGAAGATGATTTGATGAGCTTGAAGCAGACAAGTCTCATGTGTAAAAGCACTGAAGGTTTCTCCAAACGAAAACGGACAATATGTCTACGGAGCACAACATCATATGTGCATTGGCTCCAACAGTTTGTGTTTTTCCCCGGATTACTTGGCGATTCATGCATTTACACAGCTGTATGCTTTAATCAGTTGTTTACAACATACGCGCATACGGCGTGCGGGCTATCCTACGAAATCTATGTTAAGTATATTACGTTTCAATACCATCATAGAGGGTAGAAATATAAAATAAGTATTCTTTATTGTGTAGCTATTGGTAGATTTTCATTCTAGGGAAATTTAAAATACAAAGTAAATCAAATTACAAATCTACCATCGCCCCCCTAATCCACGCCAACACCGCACCTTTTTTTCTATGTCCCTTAACGACCCCCTCTAGGATTCAAACGTCCACAAGGGGGCTTTATTTCCCACTTTGTAAAAGACTAAGCTAGATCATAAACATAACATTCATTGGTAAATATGTAATATTCTTTTGTTAAAAAAAAAATTAAACTTGAAAATTATTTAAATTTTTGACTAGTTATACTTCTTTAAATTTCGGATTTGGAATTTAAATGTTTTGCGATTTCTGAGAGTTACTTTAAATTTACATAAATTATTTGCTTATCTACTGAAAAAATTTATACGCAAAATTCAGCGAAGATTTTAATGAAACATACATTGGAATTTAAAATGCAATCATACAAAGAAACTAATAGAAGAAATAAATTCCGTTGTTTCTGAAGAAAAAATTTTTCATTTAAAAGTTTCCTCGTTCTATTACTGTAATTAGAAATTTTAATAAGGCATTTCACTTTGATCCAAAATTCTCATCAGCACATGGCTAAGAATTTAATTAGTCAGCATTTTATATATTGCATCAAAGACGGTAACTTAAGTCATTTTATCATATAATTATATATATTTTCATTAAATTTAACTATATTTTAAAACCTTCTTACAAAAGGTAACTGGAAGTAATAGATTATTAATTAGTGTGTAATAGTAAATGAGTTAAACTGTATATTTAATATTCTCAAAAAATTTAAAATATAAGGTAACAAAAAATTTAAAAGAAATATTTATATTTCTTTTAAATTATTTTATATTTCTTTTTAATATTTCTGTATATATATATATATATATATATATATATATATATATATATATATATATATATATATATTCATTTCTAGATAAGTATAATGAAAACAAAAAAAAATTCTTCGTGTCATATTTTTATAAATAGGTTAGAAAAATAATTTAAATTATTACTTTAAAGATATTCTATAAAAATTAGAAACGAATTTTTTAGTACTTGTGTATATACCTTTTAATATTCTCTAAAACAATTTGAATTTTGCATGCCCTTGTATTAAAAGTATGCTTGTGTGTGTGAAAATATTGTTAATGATATATTATAGCCAAATTTTTTTTTATTTTTACTCTAAATTTGCATTTCAAGCCTCAAATTTAAGAATTTTATTTCAAATTCCATTAAAGTAATAGAAGTCATTCAAAAAATTTCCGTTTGTAATGGAATCTGTATGATTTAAAAATGTGTTTAAATTACAAGATTTAAGCAATGTAATAACACAACGAATTATAGTAATAAAATTCATAACATTATATATTAAGCAAAGATTATTATGAATGTAAAGTAATTTTGCAGTAAAATATTATAAATATTTTTGTCAATTTGCTCATTATTAAATTAAAAAAATATTTTTGTATACAATGGTACTTTTAAATAATTAATTCTATGAATGTGAATTAAATGCTCAATTTTATCATGATTTTTTTAAAATACTTAAAATTCGCTTAATTAAGTATTAAAACAAATTACCTGGTTTAAAGAAAATTAAAGAATTGCTTCAATAAATTATTATATAACATTTTGCTAAGGGCCTATATTAGACAAAATGGCCTTATGTTGATTTATAATTAAGTGAAAGTATATTGAAATAGACAAAGATATATCATAAATGAAACAATTAACATTTGATATTGATACTGTTATTTAGGAAATGCGTTTTAACTATCTATCTCTTAAGAAATCAAATATAATCCACACACACACAAATATATCTATTTATATATATATTAATGCATAATGCATAAAAACATCAAAAGTCAATTTTATTTTAATGCTATAAATATTGCTTAAAAAACCCAATTATTTAATATCAAAATAATTTTAACAATTATTTATTTTTATCAATCAAATGTGGCAATATCTCTTTACTCATCATGTTTCAAAAGTGTAAAAAGTCTCATTATATTTTCTTATCTAAGGAATTTGTTTTTAAAATAATAAAAACTACGGAGTGTATTTAAATTAAGTATACCTTATAAAATTTCTGGGTTGAACTTAAAAAATATTCAAACGAGACAAGCTTACATTTATTATATAAGATTCCATAATGAAAATAAATTGTGCGATGCATATTTTGCACTAAAAATACAGATATATTCTTAAACATTTATGGAAATGTATTTATATTTTACAATATTTATTAAATGCATTTTGTCCAAGATTTTACGTCCTATATTGATTTTTAGTGCTTTATACATATTTTACTGTGTTATTTTTAGTTAATTGAATCTTATATAGATTTTATTTGATGAAAATATTCGGCAATTCTTTTATTCTAATGTAATATACTAAACTTATCGAGAATACATTGTTAAAGAAATATAAATACTACTTTCCTCTGTATAAAATATATGTTTTTATTGATATGTAAACTTATGCTGATATATGTTGTAATTAATGTATATAATTTAATTTGTACATAACTTAAAAATAATATAATAATATCAATTTCTATAGTTTAACATACAATTAATTTTAAGCTTACTATTTTTAATTTATTTTTGCTAAACATATAAACAAATTAACCAATTCTTTTTTATATTGTCATACATGCAAATAACGAAAACACTCATAAATAAAATATCCTAATTTTCATCTAAATTAAATCCATACCTATATTTTTATTTTTTACTAGGGAAATTTTCTTCCACTTAATAGGTATATATTCTGTATACAAGAAACGCGGATTAAAAGTTGAAGCAAAATCAAATTAATCCTTTGTATTTACCTCTCAAAGATAGAGAATAATTTTATTTTGATCCTTATCTTAAATTGACATTAATACCACTCAAACCCTGAAAGATTTATTATTTGGAAACGTCGTCTCTTTCAAAGGGATTTATTACACCGCATTCGTTTTTTTAATACATTTTTTCACTCATTTCCTCTCTTTATATTAGGAATTCTAAATTTAAAATTAAAATCAATTTACAAACTTAAATGGGAATATTTTTCTCAACTGAAAATTTGTAACATATGAATTTTATAAACATGTTGCGAAATGAATTTTAAATACCACCCAGCATTATCATACTTTTATAAATTAAATAATTTTATTATACTTTTAAATTAAATAATAAAAATATGAGTGCATAAAAAGAGTGTAGGACATATTTAGGAATAACATATAACTGGGCTAATGATTTTCTATTTAAATTGCTTATATTTCAAAAATAACTATTACCCATTGCTTTTAAAAGCATTTTTGGAAACAGGTATGTTTCTTCATTTATAATTACATGCGATATTTTTATTACGTATTTATTACATTCTGTACTTAATAAATATACGAAAATGATTGCTTTACACTTATTTATAGTGTAGGTCATATTTATGAATAATAGATACCATTGTTTAGATTCCAGAAATAACTATTGCTCATTGCACTTGATAGCATTTACAAAAACAGGTGTATTTCACTACGATATTTTATAAATATACAGAAATGATTTCTTTATATCTATTTATAATATCAAAAAATTCATAAAATAATTATTTGACTAAAATATTTAAAAATATTTACTAAAACTGAAAAATTTCTTTATAAAAGGTTTCGATTAATAATGATTAGAGGTGTAAATTCGACTTGCAATTGTTTCGTTATTTCAGCTATTGTTATAATTTTTACATAAATATACTTCTTAAAATTTTTTACAATATAAGGTGTTATATTCAAAAATAGGATATTTTTAATCTATTAATAAATTCAGTTATTATTATTTTTTAGATCTTCAAATTAGCTATAAAAAAAGGATTAAATAACGTATGTGTAATTTAAATGAAACTTTGAATGGGTTATTACAGTCCCATAAAAAAGTAATCATATTAATGAAATCGTTAGCAATTTAAAAATATTCATTACAATGTGTTTTACTGATTGAATACCCTTATCGAAGGAAAAAATTTAAATTATCTTAGAAAAACATACTACCACATTAATGTGTATTCCACAATTATATTTACCAAATCTCCATTTATCTAATACTAGCACTTAAAGTAAAAGACAATTTATTTGAAACATTCTTGACGAAAATTTAAACTGTTTCAATTTTTTTATGTAGTGAATTAGCACATTTGAAACATAATTTCATACTTGTTAGTTTATTAAATTGCAATTTTTTTGATTATCTTACGAAGTTCAAAAATCACTCTAAGAAAATTTTAAATTGCTGAACATTTTCTAGAGGAATTAAACAGAATATATCTTAAATATGCACTTGTTGTAATAGGCTTTATTATTTTTTTTTACCCTTTTAAATTTTTACTTCGTAATTCTGATTTCAAATGAAATTTTAAATCATCATTCAGTTAAAATTAATATAATGGTTTGAAGCAATTTACTTGATTACTTTTATGAAAAGTATTCTTATAATGAACACATAGAGGAATTTTGAGTATTTAAAACAGGACTTCAATTATTTGACATAAAATAAATTAATTCAATTAATCCATTTACAGCATGGCACTAATACTATAAAGTCTAGTAATTTTTCAGAAAGATCTAGATTTTATTTAAGGATCTCATAAACCTATTTTCAATTAATTTACGTACAGCAGAAAAAGTAAATATTTTTATGTTTGAAATTAAAGAATTAAGTAGTATTTCGTAAATCTTAATGGCGTTAAAAATTTACGACTTCTATAGTACATGTGAAAGAAAATATATAACAGAATATATCATTTAAACTCGTGTCCATAAATTAATGATAATGCAAGTTCAAGCAAAGAAAGAGACAGAAGTTAAACAAATGTGACTTATTTGTAAAGTCTATTTGTTAATCAAAAGGTAAGCAGCAAACAGAAGCTATATATTTGACATCATTAATAAACATTGCGATTTTTTCTCGCAGTAGCAAATTTCAAAAAAGAACCTATTTACGAAAACCAATATAACATGGTTGGTATGATTGTTAATAAATAGTATACCCCCAGACGATGCAATACAGGCTTTACAAAGCCTAGCCATGCTAAGTATCAAATTATCGATCTGATCTTGGGGAATATTACATCACTCATCAAGCAATGGTCTCTGAAGTTCTAGTAGACATGTGGGACGGAGCTGCAATTTGTCAGTCAAGTGTGTCCCACTCATAGTCTATTGGATTCAAGTCCGGTGAGTATGCTGGTCACTACATACGGGTAATATCCTCCGATTGAAGGCGTTCCTCTACAATGTTTGCGTGGTGAGGATGCACGTTGTCCTCCATAAACAGAAATTCTGCACCCATGATGCATGATGCCCCGAAACAAATCTGATTGTTGTTCCAGAACGACACCCTGATAGATGTGACCTGTCATGGTTACATTCTGAACATTCAGGTTCTAGAACCCAGAATAATTCCTTTCCAAACAAGCAATCCTGTGTCACCTTAACGGTGTCTATCAATGGTGTTCTCTTGGTGGTAACAGGTACCTGGCCCTCTCCATATGAAAGTCCAGTGAGAATCAGACTGAAAGCTAAACCTGGACTCGCCAGAAAACATCACACAAAACCAGTGTTTTGGTGTCCACAATGCATGCTCTGTACTCCCGGCTAAACGCAGGCAATCGGGAATTTGAAAGACCTACAAGCACATAGAGCAATGTGCCCTAAGCGTAAGTACACGGTCATCCTTGAAACTCTCGTACCGGTAGCTGAAGAGAGCTGACGAGACAGGTCTGATGCTGTGCTTTGCCTGTTTCTTTTGACAGTAACTGTCAAATACCAGTCCTTATTCAGCGTTGTAACTCGGGGACGATCTGCTTTGTAATTTCTGCTCACGTCACCATAAACTTGTAACCGTTGCCAAAGCCTGGAGATGGCACTCTGAATGATTACAAGTTTCTCGGATACTTCCAACTGGGTACGTCTACATTCCAGACGGCCGATAATTCTACAACGTAAAACATCATCCAAATGCTTCCTTTGTGCCATAAGTATTCGGTTATTACACTGAAACGCTTTTAAAACGCTTGTGAGCAATTTTACATTTTTGTAACCTTTCCTTATATAACCCTTTCTTACAATCTCGTCTTTGTGACGCAATATTGGCTCCAACTGGTAGTTTCTTGTAATTTGCATATTATTCTTCAAGATACGTGTGATAATTCTACATGTGAAATTTTTATTTTAAAGTTCAATTTTTGTGTGATTCTGAATTATCTTTAATTTATAGACTTGAGTGTATTACGATGATAGACAAGATTAGAGAGATAGAGTCTTGAGTAGGAAAAACACATTTTTTGTTTCAAGAATACAATTATATATTTATATATGTAAATTAACAATTAGTTATACTTACAAAACATAATATCCTAATTCCCTAACTAGTGTCACACTCACGAAATCGTGGTAGATTGAACCGGTTGTAGAAAATCATGTGGTCTGATGAATCGTCTTTCAAACTTTTCCCAAAATCAGAACAGTTGGAATTTTAGGAGATACCTGCACAAGTGTATCATCATTATTGTCTACTTTCAACTGTTAAGCATAAAAGTGAATCTGTTATGATATTTGAAGCTGTGTAACCTTTTCCCGGTGAACCAATAGTAACTCTGAAAAGTTCCTGTTGGGATGCACGTATTCATGCAGAAATACTTGTCTAGGCATGGTTTGATGAACACGTGGCTGCAGCTAAACAATGGCTTTTCCCCACACAATTCCTTGGTCACAATATTATTGAATTTTTAAGGTTTATTTTACACCATTTAATACCAAATCAATATCCTCCACCAGCAGATCTCAGAGAATTTTAAAACATTTTCAAATTTGATTTCCAAAATTATATCTAATTATATTAATTAGGGAAAATGATTCAGTGTTCTACTGATGTATTGTAACCCTTCTGCTCAAAATGTTCTATTTTCCTTCCCAGCCAATTTAGAATAAGAGGAAATTTATATTGAGTTTCTTCCTTCAGGATGCAAGTCTTGAAATACGTGGTTGAGAATTTTCCTGGTCATCTCCCTTCTGACAAGTAAAATTTAAAAAATATGATAGGATAACTTTGGGATGGCCCATTATCTATGAAACGTCCTGTTGGAACGAAGTAAAAATGTCCAAGCTGAAATTCCTGACTACAGATGTGGGCGTTACGCTGCACACTTCATACATATGAAAACGAAATCTGAATATTCGATCGTATTAATGTAATTCCATTGTTAATCAGAAACTTGATTACAGTTATTAAGCTAAAATTTTAACTTTATATAAAAAATTTACAAATGATAATATCATCATGAAGAAATACAAATCTGCCCAAAGCCTATGACCGATGTTAATTATATCAAGGTTTATGATAATTTACACATTATGTTTGGATTTAGTATTCCTTAGAAAAAATCAAACAATCTTATCGGTTTAAAAGAAAACTGAAATTAACTTAAAGGGAAGGATATTATTAGTTTAACAGAAAAACATTAAACTTAAAAAACAAAACAAATTCATAAAAGTAAAAATAAACTTACGGAACAGCTGACTAAAATAGCTTTCCATTGTTTGTTATTTTATTTAAACCTTTCATGATATTTAAAATAAATAAGAAATTTCAAAAAAACTATATTTACAGTTTTGAAGAAATTTCTATTTTAATTATCAAATTACTTTAAAATGAAATACATATTTGAATTTATTACTTTTTCTTATACATAATATTAGCTTTTAATTTCTCATAAATGTAGTTAAATAATAGTTTGAAAGACATTGGATCAATGATTAGTCCAAAGGAAAAATTAATGATTTCTGATGTCTAAAACACACGAATGCAGCTTATTATTGCAAGAAAATTATCGTTTCCTTTTATTTGTGTGGTATTTCCAATTGAAATTTGTTTAAATATTATTTTTATGATGAATAATTTTTCTCATATTATTAACATAAACGTGAGCGTGTCCAACTGGTATGTCTGAAATTATCTGGTTCTAGTGCATTATTTATTTAAAATAATATTTTTTTATTTAAATTTATACCTTTTGTGCGAAATTTAAAAAAAAAGGTTTATAAGCGCTTTTTTCTGTTACTTGTTCCAAGTCATTTATTTTCAATGTCATCAAATGAAATTTTAACTAATAATAATAGCAAAATAAATTTATATACATACATATATATATATATATATATATATATATATATATATATATATATATATATATACTATATATATATATATATATATATATATATATATAAATATATATATATATATATAATATATACTATATATATATATATTATATATATATATATATATATATATATATATATATATATAAATTCAAAAATCTAGCTATATATCTAAAAAATATAAGCAACATATGACAAAGCATAAAATTTGATTGCAAGTAATGCAGTGCTGAAATGAAAGCACGATATGATCTCACAAAAATTTAAAATACCCTCCAGCAATCAATATGTGTTAGACTCCATTCCAAACGTAGTTTGTTTGATTTCAAAGGCACATTTTTTATAATAAACCTGTGTTGTTTATAACAAATTTAAAGCCTGAATTTTGTACAAATGCCAATTCAATATTTCAAGAAAAATATGTTGGATCAACACAATTACAAAATCTCTGTAACTCTCTAACTTCGTGAAGATTCTTATTCTCGGTTAACATCTTAAATGCAAAATCTTCCAGGACTTTTTATACAACTTTTACTCAACAGATAATTTGCTATTCCACAATCGATAGCCACAATTTAAGGTATCATCCGAACGTTGCATTATCCCTAGTACTCCATTTAATTGAATACAGTCTTTATACGCCTTACTTGCCTCCTCCATGCAAAAAATTCCCAATACTGTAATCAATGATTTATCGTTCTTGTAAAACATTCAACCACTAACGCTAAATCCATTAATGATAGTATGCTGTAGATGTAGAACCAGGGATTCATTCTTACTTTAAAAGTTTATTTGTTCTGCAGAAACATTTTGGATAATATATTATGCTTTGTTTCAGCTTCTAAAAAGACAGTGGTATCATAATATAGAAACTCAATGTTTTGGCTTATATATAATACTATTTTGAATTTCCTGCAACTTTTGTTTGATAAATAGATCGAAGCTCAGGATGTGTGTGAAATTAAAAAAAATTATCTTGTTATAAAGTAATCATGAATACCATGTTTTAATTAGATATTTAGATTAACTTTACATATTTAAACCACAAATTTAAAATTATATAAAATTTAAAATCACTAAGGAAATTAAATTGTATTTGTATTCTAAATGGTGTGGATTTGAATTACAAGTATGAAATAGTTTCAATCAAAACGCATGAGAAATGCTATTCAATATATCCATCATAACAGAAATATATTTAAAGTATGATGTATATAGCTAGTTTGTACACGTATAAATGAATATACGCATGAGTATATATTATCTGTTATTATTTTTGTTACTTTTTAATTTTTAATTAATTTTTGTTAAAATAATAATATTTTCTAACATTTTTAAATAGTAAGAGTTGTTAAGATATAATATGGAATATAAATTAATCACGAAACTGTAAACAATAGTAATTTTTCAATAATCAAATATTTATTTTCATTAAAAAATGAGTAAAATTCCTCAGCTTTTTAATAAGTAAATATAATTTATTATATAAAATAATAAAATTTCATATTTTATATAATTTTATATCTGTGATTTCATCATGTTTTGAAAATTTTTACGTGTAAAAAAACGTACTTCGATTTGTTTATTTAATATAATTAGATTTGTTTAGAATAATTGTAGATTTGACTGGTGCTATATAAATAAAATGCTTTAAATAGGAGTGTTATTTTATTCGACAAACTTATAAAATTATTTCTCAAGAAATGTTTAATAAGTGTGGAAATATTATCCATTTATAAGAAATATATTCAAATTGAAAACGCAAATTTAAGTGAAAATTTTGTACTTTATATTTTTTGTGAAGAAATGCTGTTAGGTACACATGATAATGTATTTTATAATCAATAAAAAATATAATTTAATTTACATGGACTAATTAAAAAATTAAATTCGTTTATATAAATTAGCTGCCAAGAAATTTCAATTGTGTTTTTATAGTTATAAATATTTATTTCCGCAATTTTTCTCCCCTAAAGAGATATCTAAAAAATATATAAAAGAAAATCTTTTAATTATAAAGTATATGCATGAAAAAAGTTATGAAAAAAAGCCTCTCTGATAAAATCTTCAATATATAGGCATAATTAAGGCAAATGCATACATTTGCCCAAAAATTGACAATGACGGAAAAGCGAGTTACATAAGATATTCATTTGTTTGTTAATTAATTTTTGTACATGTATAAGTTTTCTTATTGACATTTTTTAATTTCTGAAGTTTTTAATCATAACTGAAATATTTTATTAGCTTTTCATAATGCTTGAAAATAACAAACCATATTAAAATAACAATTAATAATTTTTCTATCAAAATTGATTTAAAATTCAATCTCATTCTAATAACAATTTAGGTGATAAAATCTTTTTTGTCAATTAAAAAAGGATATTTTTAAGATCAAAACACAATTAAAATAAAAGCAACTTAATACTTGAAAATAAATAGTTATAAATTAATATAGACATTATATGTTTTTACAAATTTCTGTTATAATAAGAATTAAGATAATTATTTTTCAACATCTTCTAAATATTTTTGAAATATTTATCAATGCTAATATTATTTATTGACATGTGAATGTATTATATTTATCAGGTAATTATTACAATAAAAAGCACCAACTAATATATATATGAACCTTAATACTCGTATAAACACGTACTCATTTTTATCTTTTGAAGACATAGCTGTTTCCAAAAAGCATTTATTTCTAAAATTTGCAACTCATTTTCAGCAATGTACAGCTAAATATACAATATTTGCAAATATTTGGTGCTTTATATATGTTTCCATTAAGAGTGAATTGTATATAAAATATAAAAAACCTAAAATTTCCTTTTAATAAATAATACAAACATTTTATAATTTATTTTTAAATAACGGTACAATATCATCCTAAAACAAAGACACTTCTAATACTCAATAAGTGCAAATATATTTCAAATTTGAAAATTATATGAAAAGAAAAATTATAGAAACTGAAATAATTGAAATGTATGGCGTATAAACTCATCATCTCTGCTTCAGTTTTCTGATAATATAATTATAATTTATTATATATCATTAGCAGACTCAATTAATGAAATATCAAATAAACGTAACTGCGAGTTTATTTAAGCAAATAATGAAAGTAAGCAAAACAGGAAATGTTTATAAGCTTTTGAACCTAATATCTTATATATTTTAGAAACTATGAAAGTCTAGAACAAACACAAATTAACGTTAAAATAAATTTAAATTAGTGTATTTAAGAGTGCTGATATTTCGCTTTTATGACAGGTTAAAGATTTTATGTTTTAACTAATATCAGAACTACAAACTTTCATTTAAATTGATCATTTTTAGTTAAATATTTTTATTCAATGCTTTAAAATAATCTGCGTAAAATAATAATTTTAAGAACACATTTAACAACAGATTTTTAATTACTCCTTTTAATCAAATTTACGAAAAAGTCTTCCATAGATTATTTCGGTTTTTTTTTTTTTTTTTTTTTTGAGACTAAAATAAAAACGAAAAATTGCATACACTGTAATACTTATATAATTATTTTTATAAATATTTGTAATTTTCTTAAGCAAGTTTTAATATTAATAATATGTATCTACAAATAAGAAAAAATAAAACAAGTGAAATTTCAATTTCAGTGCAACCCTAACTTTACTCGTTATTTCCAGAATATTTTTGCAGGATGATTTATAGAATCAAGTAACTTTTCCTCTATCCAGATATTCTTTGATATATATATATATATATATATATATATATATATATATATATATATATATATATATATATATATATATATATATATATATATATATATATATATATATATATATATATATGGATAATTATACATTTAAATATTTAAATAAATTGAGAATCTTATTCGATATTTATTTTTGCTTGTAAAGAATGCTGAACCAGTAGAAAATGATCCTTTTAAAATCAAAAACTGGCAGTAAAATCTTCAGAAAATATTTCAGAAAATTGCAATAGTTATGTAATTTTCTGAAACAGCATAAATTAAAAATGTATTCATTTTGCCAAAAACTGATTGGAAAATCATCATTCGTAAATTAGCTTATAAGAAATTGTATAATGCCTCTTAAAATAATTATCTCACAGAGAATTTAGTAAAGCTAAAACCATCGTTAGCAGTGAAGGAATCATTTGACTTCTGGGAGATGAGACTAAACAGCTAAATAAAAATCCCAACCTTAAATGAAACTTAAAAAAAAAACACGAAACAAAACTAGCATCATATACTTTTATTACCTTTACTAAATGTCATACAACATAGAATTTCTTCCGAAACTTTTCTCACTATTCCTCTTCCGCGGTTGTGAAAAATTGGTTACGAAAGTAACAGCCAATCAGAGGAGTCGAGAGAAATGAGGAGTTGTGTTCTTGTTCTCAGATCTTCATCGTTGAGCATGAGAGAACTTCTATCCACCATGCGGAATGGTCAGATGGAGCATCAATGTTCAGAAGGATTCGTTGTGCTTCTGTTATCGCTTGCTCAAAGTGAATATTTTTCGGTATAATCGTGTGCAGATCTCCACTTATATATATATAATTCTGTGAATAAGTTGTTTCCTTCAACGGTAAGCAGTATTATTTTACTAACGTAAACTATTAAATGTACAACAAATATACTTTATTAACCTTCTTATTTGAAATACATCGTAATTTCAGAAAATAAATTTTTCCTTCAATGTAAAAAATATTATGAAATTTAAAATATTGATGTTCAGATTTTTATAAAACTGGTCCAAATTTATTCCCGTGTTGAAATAAAATAATACTTTAATTTTTAAAATAAAATAATACATCGTGGTTACAATATAAAAATATATTTATCGGCAAATTTCAAACAAAACCATAAAATAGCATGTTTAGTTAAGGAAATGTAATCGCTAATACAAATGAATAATTATTTTTGTATATATGTATTCAAAAACAACTGCAGAATAAAACAAGTTTATTAAAATGAATGACTTAAAAGATTATAATTACAAAATAAAAAATTATACAATTAAATTAAACTTTAAAAGGTGACTGCTAATAAAGTGCTTCAAGTACCAGTATTAAGCTTTAGATCAAACGCATTTATAACTAATGTTAACAAAAATAATATTAAATATTGAGATATTTAAATTCTAACTATTTGTTCATTTATCTTAATGAATTGATGATAAAAATTCAATCAGTTTTTAATTTCTGATGATTTACTAGGCTTTATTAAATTTTTTATATCTCTTTTATTAAATTTGTGACATTTTTGCTGAAAGCAATTATTTTATACGACCAACTTGTTATGCTACATTTTGTAAAAGTTAATTGCAACAAAAGCAATAAAAAATTTAACTTGTGAATTGGGTAAAAATTCTCAATCATAAGTGATAGAAAATAATGCATAGAAGCAAATTTTATTCCCGGAAAGTTCTATGTGAAATGTAATTGTTAAAATTGAAAAGGATAAATGTTTTTAATATTTTAAGCCGATAATTCAAATTTTAAGCTAAATTTGCCATTTTAAAGTAAACTTGTATTTTAAATGTATATATATATATATATATATATATGTATATATAAATTATTTTTAATGAATTATTATTGCTATTTTTCTTAAGAAAATTTAAAAAGAATAATTAATTCATGATTGCAATAATAATAAAGTTATTTTTAATAGATATCAAATCAAATGCAAGGAATATTTTAAATCATACGAAATCATTTAAAAAAACGAGCAACTATTTTTTTTTTTTTTTTTTTTTTTTTTGTAACGAAATAACTACAATTACGTCTATACAAAGGGACATCAAAGAAGCCATATTTTATTTCATGCATAAAAGTATGTAACCATTTTGTATGCAAAAATCATCAATAAAAGCACTAAACGTTGTGGCAATATTTTTTTTACAATTTCCGCAGTTAAACTATTTATAATATCCCCTTATAAAGTATCGTTTCATTATTATGTCACACTACAATAAAACGAGTAATTTGCGTCGCCTAGTTCATTTCCACTTTATTGACATTATTGAAAATGTTTGTTATAAGAGATTCTGGTATTCATTAAATTAAATTCACTGTGTAGGATTTGTAAACTAAACCTTTTGATTAATTCAATTAATTATATTGTAGTTCTTACAGTTGGAGTATTTTGTAGAAATCATTGATCTAATGATATCAATAAATTATCATTGACGCAATCTGAAAAAAGGTGTAAGTTATAAAATTTGATTAGATACATATTAAAATAAATATGAAATTTGTTTACATAGATTCAAGATAAAATAAAAAAAGAAAATAAGAGCACAATTTAATAAATTTAATAATCTATTTAATATTTCATGTAACTAGTATTTAACTGTAACTAGTATTTAACTATTCAATGTATTTAACTAGTTATTTAAATAGAATTATCCCATAAAATTGCCGTTGAGCAGAAAGGTGGCACATATTACATATTATTTCTGAGCTTATATTATCAGAAAATTTTGATTCCCTTTTTATTTGAATTAAAAATCAAAATAAGATATTGAAAAAGAAAATCATTTTTAAATTTATTATTAAGAGGATAATGTGGAAATAAAAATAAAGAAAGCTATTATTATTCTGATGTATTTTACGTGTATACCATCAATATAATATTCATTTATTTTATTTCAAATATTTTATACTTAGCTTTCGAATAACTGAACAAGAATATTTTTTATTCATTTTTTAATAGATATAGCTATTTTAGAGCTTATTCTATTCATAATTATTTAGTCTGATAATCATTTCTAATTGCAAAATTGAAATTATTTTTTATAATCTTAGGTTGTTAAGAATTTTATAGGCATCAAATGTTTTCCATATAAGCAAGCAATTTATTTTAACGTAATTTTAAAGATTTTTTAGTATAAAACATTGGCATGCTTAAAATTTATCATGAGATAATATATTATATTTCGATAGTACATAGTCCTGTCACATTATTGAGACTAACACGTATATTTGACGTTGACGTTAAATAACCTATTCCAGAATGCAGGAATGTACTTGAGCAAACATAAATGATGCGTAAAGGGCCTTGGCGAAAGCTCCAATCATTGGCGTAATGTAGAAATGGAGCTATATATATCCGATGTTCAAAAGTGCGTAGTCATTGCATTTCAGGTCAAGGGTGGAGTTCATTTCGAAACTGCAATTGGCTGTCCACTGAGTGGCGACTGGTAACTTTTTCCGATGAATCAAGTTTTATGATCAATCAAACAGATGGAGGTTGACATATATGACTTGAAATCTCGGTAAGCAAACACACTATATCCATTGCCAGAATGGTGAATGCTGGAGGCGGGAATACTATGATCTGGGGAATGTTTTTTTTTTGGTATTATCTTGTTTCACTCATCATTGTGCTGCATTGCCCGACGTTGATAAATACAAGTAAGCATCTATCCTTGCAGAAAATTTACTCCCTCTTATATGCACATTTTTTTCTCAGTATGATAGCATTTATCAGCAGAACAATGCAAGGTGTCTTGGAGCTGACAGTGTACGTGCGTGATTTGAAGAACATCAGGATGAGTTTACCGTTTTCTCTTGGCCAGTAAACTCATCTGACTTAAGCACAATCGAGTATATGTGGACCCATCTCAATTGGTTGTGTTTGTTTGCAGCATGGGCTCTTATTAGCATAATCTAGTGCAGATGACCAGCACAGAGTCGGCATGGCTTAACATTCCAGTAAACAACTTCAGGAATCTAATTTATTATTTTTCTGTATTTATGCAGCAGTTCTCTCTGCAAAAGATGGTTATTCTGGCTTTTGACTGCTGGTCATATTAATGTGATTGTACTGGATATATTTATTAGGTTTTAAAATTAAAAGCACAATTGCGCTTAGAAATCTTCACGTATATAGTTAAAACGAGTTTTATCTCAAATTCCGTTTATATAAATGGCACATATTGAAGAAAATTTATTCAAAACTTATTTTATACTTATAATAGCGGGGGGAAATGATATAATTAGATTAAACAGCTTAAATATTTTGAAAAATGTTTGTAGTAGCAATATTAAATACTGCACATGATGTAACATATTAAGTGCAAAATAATGTTATGTTAATTAAATAATGTGAGTAAGAATTTTTAGAGTATAAAATCATTTATGTAATTATCAGCTGTGATATTGGAATCAGAATATGAAATTTAAAAACATAGAATTATAAAAATTCATAAGGTTACATAAATTAAAAACTTTATTTTAAACTCTTGATTATAAAAAAACTGTTCACGAAGTTTAAAGAAGAATTTAATCAATAATTCCATGAACACACAATATTTTTATAAACCATAAAAAATAATGTATTTAATCTTCAAAATTAAATAGTCAAATACGTTATATTTAAAAACTAAATCATTGCGCATGCATCAATTACTTCATCACGCATGCATCAATTATTTCAAGTTAAGGAAATGTATTGAAGATTTTAATAATACCAACATTAAAACAATCTTAAAAAATTAGATTTTTTTTTTAGATTTGGAATGTTTATATATTATATTAGTAAAGTATTTTAAAATGCTCAGATTTCTATATAATGTATTATTTTTATAATTTAAATATATATCTTATTAAGATATTACATAAGATTTATAACTTACAGATAACTTAAATAATTACTACTAAATATTAAATAAGACTGATGTTAGAATTATTTGCCAAACAGGATTACATTAAAGATTCAGAAATGGGATTAACTTCAGACTTCGAAAATGTATGAATGCTTCGAACAAAACCAATCGTTACTTGAACAAATGCCAAATTCTTAAGCGTACATTCCATCGGACTCTCTTAAACTTGCTCAAAAAGGATTGAAATATCACAAATGATATTACAATAAATGCATAAACTGGCACTTCAGAATATTACTCTTGCAAACCATTCATCAATTTCTCCACCTTCGAATACTGATGACTAAGATCGATGGAAGCACTAAGTTAAAAATGTATTCCATTTATTGAGAAACGTAGCATATGATTGAAGTTATTACGAAATCAATGATAAAATTTACAAACCTGTATTTTGACTAAAGAAAACAAAAAATTTCGTTTACAAGTTACTAATGTTTAGAGATTAGAAAAAACTCTTACATATAATATACACCAATAAGTGTTGAAAAATGTTTAAAATATGTATACATTATTTTTTAACTAGCAAAATATATCAAATTCAAAATGAAAACCTAAAGAAAAACGTGGTTCAATAAATTGCTCGCTATTAACTGTTAACAGTTTAATAAAATCTCCTTAGTGAAATTGTAGTAATTCATGCGATAAGACACCACAAATAAAAATACAAAACATTTTTAAATTTAGAACTATTTATCGTATAAGTAAAATTACAAAATTAAATCAATTTATTATTGAGATAAATTTAAAGTGTGTGTGTGTGTATGTGTATATATATATATATATATATATATATATATGTATTATGTATATATATATATATATATATACAGGGTGTCCACTAAAGTCCCTTGCCACCCTCTCAACTTCGGAACGGCTGCTGCTATATTCATAAAGTGGTGTCTAGGTATAGTAAAGCAGCCATGCACTACTGAATAAAACAGACTACAGCACCACCTGATGGTAAACAGTGGAGTTAGCATTCCTATCTCGAAGACGAAACGAGATAGAGAGAAAAAGTTATTTACAAAGTTGTAGAGCATCCTCGATTTAGTACGAAACGATCATTTATAGGCATGAATATGAAGAATACAACGGTTAAAACGCGCATTTGTTGTTTCGTGCTGTGACGTAGCACATCATAATTGTGCATAGTTAAGAAAACAAAATATAGTTTTCGTACTTAAATTTTTCACTTTTATTTCGAAATGGGACGAACGGAAGTATTAAAAATAATTCCAACATTTTGAATGCAGTATGCAAATACGTAAGAAACGTCACGCCTGTTCACCTGAGACAGCTATAAAAGAGTCATCTTCTTGGGGCTTTAGTATGTTGATGCTCATGATCATGGCTGAGTATTCCAAAGTTGAGTATTGTGAGATGTTTTTACTGTACGGTGAATGCCGACGCAAGGCACGATCAGCAGCAAGATTGCACCACCAACGTTTCCCTGCTGCCCCGCATCCTTCTTATCAAACCATCCTAAATGTTGTTAAACATTTAAGGGAGACAAGTTGCATTACTAGTCAACCTCGATCCGGCAGACCAGCTAAAGTAGAACGGCAAGTTTAACCGGATGAGGTATTAGCATATGCACTCGCATATCCGAAATGCAGCGTAAGAGAGATCAGTCAACACTGTGGTCTCTTCAAAAGTCAGGTTTGGAAAATCCTAAGCGAATCAGGTGTTCATCCATACCGACCAACGCCTGAACAGGTTTTTAATGGACCCCCGTCCATTATGCCGACCGACGCTATGCATGGTGCGACTTCGTCATGAATCAGATACAGGTCCAGCCAACATTCTTGGCAGATATAATGTGGACGGATGAGGCATGCTTTTCACGGAATGGTATGTACAATAGGCAAAACACCCATAACTGGGCCATGGAAAATCCTAAATGTTTCGCCGACGTTCAACATCAAATGAGGTATGCTATTAACGTTTGGTGTGCAATTTTCAATAACAAGCTAATAGGCCCAATATTCTACAAGGGCACACTAACGGGTGCACAATATTTGCGATTTCTACGGAATGTATTACCCGATTTTGTGGAGAACCTGCCGTTGTTTAATCTTAAAAATCTATGGTTTCAACATGAAGGTGTGCCTGCTCATAAGACATCTCCAGTGAAACAGTACTTCGTCAAGGAATTTGGCAACCAAATACTAGTGTATGGTGGTTTCGAAGAGTGGCCTCCACGCTCTCATGATCTGACTCTACTGGACTTTTTCCTGTAGGGATACTTGAAACAGCAGATGTATGCGACCCCTCTACAAAATTTGCGGGACCATAAACGACGCATAACGGTCGCGTGTTCCAACGTGTCACTCTGTATGCTCCAATAAGTGCAACGTAATCTTCAAGCGAGGATCCAAATGTCCATTGCAGCTGATGGTGAGAAGTTTGAACATCTTAAATAAAGTATATCGTCATAATTATTTCCTTTTTTTCTTTCTTAGATCATTTTGTGATGCCACAGCATGAATCAATAAATGCGTGTTTTAACCGTTGTATTCTTCACATAAATGCCTGCAATGTATCTTTTCGTACTAAATCGAAGATGCTCTACAACTTTGTAAATCACATTTTCTCTCTATCTCGTTCCGTTTTCGAGATAGGAATGCTAATTCCGCTGTTTTCCAGCAGGTGAGCTGTAGTCTGTTTTATTCAGTAGCGCATGGCTGCTTTACTATACCTAGACACCACTTTTATGAATATAGCAGCAGCCGTTCTGAAGTTAAGAGAATGGCAAGGGACATTAGTGGACACCCTGTATAAATATATATATATACAGGGGTTGGACAAAAATATGGAAACACCTTGTGAAATGCATAGAAAGAAAGATTGATTTTAATGAAATAGGTGGCGCTGGCGTTTTCGCCTTCTGACGCCATCTGTACAACTTCGTAAATGCACTGCACAGTTCAGTCGTTGTCGAAGCACTATTATATGAAGTTGGCACAGCATTATGTGGAAATTAACAGTTTTCGAACGTGGCAAATTTTTGGAGCGCATATAGCAGGTACCTCCGTAAGCAAGGTAGCCGAGGTGTTTAGTGTTTCAAGAGGTACTGTATAGAAGATTTATTCGGCATATTTGAAATGCGGAAAAACATCATGCCCTCAATCACAGCGTGGACGAAAATGTGTGCTGAGCGATTGAGAGAGGCGATCATTAAGGTAAACATTATTTATTATGGACGATACATCGTATTTACTATAACAGCCATGAGCTCTTTCACTAGAATTAAATAATTTCCATTTACGAAAATTATTTGTTTATTTCAGTCATAACTAGTCGATAAAAAAGGCCGTCAAAAAATAATAACTGAATTAAATTAACTAAGATGTAAAAAATAATTAGCATAAGCAGGAAAATTATTAAAATTTAACTACTAAAAGAAGGCAAGCTCGTTAGTAATTTAAAAGTACACATGGATTTAAATTTTTTGTGTAATACAATCGCCTAATTCAATTAGATTAGGAACTAAAATTAAAAATAATAATGTATAAACTTGCATTTTATTTCTAAAGCAACAAATTTATATATTATTAAATTTTAAAGTTGAATCTTGGCAAAAAAATAATCAGTATTTTAGATGTTTGGCGTAAAACACTAGCTGATTTGTAGTTTTCAAAGAACAGTCTGCAAGGAGTTATTTTGTTTGGCAATGAATCAAATAGTTCTGTTGGCGGCCAACAGATGGCGCTGTCGTATTTTTGATGTAGGATTATGCAAAGCAACAAATGATATAAAAAGAAGCAACTGCAGCAGGTAATGGTAGTCGAAGCTGGTATGCATCGAAATGCTGTCATAGTTGAGAAAGACCTCTTAGTTAAACTGTTTTATAAGAATTCGGAATGTGCCATTGCGAGCATATCGCTGCATGAAGGGTATGCGAGATAGCAAAGGACCAATAACGTCTTTTGCACTGAACAAAATTGTGAAAATTTTTGAAGCTACAGGTACTTTGGTGTCACGTCAAAGAAGTGGACGTCCCTCAACTACAGCTGCTGTTGCCACGACAGTGGAGCAGACGGTGCAAGTCATGTCGGCGGTTGCTGCACATGGGGAGTGCAGTGCTCAAGAAGTTTCGAGGCTGATACAAGTGTCGTACGGAAGTGTCTGGAGAGCGCTGCGAGTAACTTTGCAACGGTATCCCTACAAGTTGCGACATAACCAAGACCTGAAACCTCCTAACTTCGATTCTCACCGACATTTCGCGAATTTGGTCTTCAATAAGATGGAAGAACATCACGAATGAATTCACACTGTGCTTTGGACAGATGAAGAACATTTCGCACTCTCTGGCGCTGTTAACACCAAAAATTGTGGAGTGTGTACCACAGAAAATCCACATGCATTTGTTGAGGTACCCTTGCAACAGCCTAAAGTGACATTCTGGTGTGTCTTTACTGCTGATTTCATAATTGGTCCATTTTTTTCGAGGAAGTCACACTGACAGATTTCCGAACAGTTTCTGTCACAGGTAAGCGATATCTAGCACCGTTACAGAAAAGCATTATTCCTGAACTGCAAGCGCGACAGGCACTCCAAACAGTCACCTTTATGAAGGATGGAGCACCACCTCATATTGCTCTGCTTGTGCAACGCCTGCTACGGTCAACATTTGGGGAGGATCGCATTATCAGTCGCTACTTTAATCACGCATGGCCTCCAAGATCTCCCGATATCACACCTTGTGACTTTTGGCTGTGGGGCTTCTTGAAGTCAAAAGTGTACCGCGACCAACCAGTATCACTAGCGGCAATGAAAGATGTCATCGGCCAAAATGTGTCTGCCATAACACAAGAAATGTTACTAAATGCTGTGAATGGTGTGGTGACTCGCCTCACAGCTTTACTTCTGAATGATGGACAGCACATTGAACATTTACTGTAGTAGGTACTAACTAACTGTAAGTAATCTGACTTCATTAATCATTTTTTCATTTGTAAATCATATTTTGTTGAAATAAAATACTATACCGCCATATGTTGGTCGCCAACAGAACTATTTTTTATTGCCACACAAAACCCGGTTTTTTTTCATCCGTTTGGTGCAAACCGCATCGTTGTATCATGATTCGTTTTTGAATTATTCTTTTATATATATATATATATATATATATATATATATATATATATATATATATAATTTAAGTTCTAAAGCGATAAAAGGTAATTAAAAATATGGAACCAAAAAATATACTTTAAGCTGAAAAGAGTTGAAATAAAGTATTCTTAATTCAATTCTTAAACAAAATAACAAAATAATTTGGTGGAAATGGCTGCCTAATTGAGAAACAGAATTTAAGAAATACTTAAACTTTCTGTGGTTCTTAAGTTTTCTAAATGAAAATGTCACAAAAATAAAAATACATATTTTTAATGTTAATTGATTAGAATTAATGTTAATAAAAGTTAATTTTTAAACACTTTCTTTCTGTAAGTTTATAGCCATTAGTAGAAATTAATATCAAAATTTCTCTGTATTAATAATAATTATTCAAATTAATCTTATAATTATTTAATTAAAAACTGCCAAAAAATTGCACACGTAGTATTATTGATTTTTAAAATGATATAATAACTGAGAAAATTGGAATAAATATTCAGTTATCTGGATTAAAGTACATATATAAAAATTTTGAAGTTTTGCTTATTTACCTTAAGAACATTTTTCATTTTGTTGATATAATCACCATTTTTTTTTAATTACTAACTGGATTACTCGAAAGCAGAGAAGTTCAGTATTATATTATCAAAACTATTTATTTTTCAGTTATTTTAAAATCTTCTCTAAGCTTTACAATTTGCTAAATACAAGAATTTAAAATAAGAAAATATATTTTAATTTTCATTTAAGAATTATCATGCATTTTTATTTCAGAAATAAAATAGTTAAATCGAATGTAGTTTTTCTATTGTTAACAATATATTACTGTTAGACATTATCAGCATGTCTAATATTTTTAATAAAAATGTAGCGTTAGACAGTCTACTAATAAATCTCTTAAAATCAAATGGATGCAGAAAATTTTAGTAAAACATTCTAAACATTCATAATTAAAAACATAAAATTCAATGATAATAACTTTATAAGAGAAACTTCACAACATGGGGCATTCACATAAATGTGAATATTATGTATTGGTGAATATAAATTTCAGCTTTCTTTCAAAATTAAAAAATTTCTTGAAATTTTAAACTAGTATATTTCTAAGTAGTATCGCCTTTAAAAGAAACACTAAAAATTTAGACAAAATTTTCAATTATGCGTATAGTTCTCTTCTTTTTTAATGAACTATGTAATTTCTGGCATTTTATATTAGTACAAAACATTGTCTGTTATCGACTGATAGATTTTATACTTGGATTCAAATTTCAATGTACCTCTCACGACCTCTACTAAGTATGGATTTTGTAATCAAAGACTAAGTATGGTACCACTACCATTTAAAATGTGTTTTCTACGCATGGTATTTATCGAAACAACAATCCTAGATATTTGTTGGAACTTCTGGAGCATGTGTGCCATCTGCTTATTGTAGTTTTTCCTTATTTGTTTCAGCAGCACTTGTCTATCTCTGACTTTTAGTTTCGTTGATATTCCAGGCCAATTCTCATTCCGATAATCACCACTCAGTTACCATTTCTTAATCACAGAACCCATTGTTGAGTTAATAATATTTAACTCACCAGGACTACATCTTAAATATCGGTCATTTCTATGATTATAAGACTGTTACGCCTTTTTTCGAAACAGAAAACTCTGAATTTCATGTCCGCTTGCCTACAATGAGTGACGTAGATTAGTACGACGCATAGTATGATTTATATCGAATTCTCTGAGTACTTATTAGTATAAAACACGTGAACAAATGGTAATTAATTGAAATTTTACACACATAAAACAGAAATATCATAATTTTTGTAATACTCCGTCCTTTACTGATGCCAATCAAATGTAAACATTTTTATAAATAAATTTAGATTATAAATAAGTGTATGTTGTTATTGTAAAATATATGCTTAGTTTTTAATTATATTATTTAAATACACAAAGTGTCTTTGAAGTATTTCTATTCTTACATGTTCAGCCTTAGATCAAATGATCATACCTTAGAACTATATTACACTTAATTTTCATTCAGATTCCTTAAAGATAATCTGAATAGTTAATTTGTCATTGACTAATGGTTTTTATATAATATTTTAATGTACATTCTTCAAATTTGACGTCATTTTTTTCAGTGTGTATTTTACGCTATTTAATCCGGAAAAAGTGTTTCTTACATTATTATAAAGATATCTTTTCTAATGAAAAAATAAATCACCGCAATTTGTAGTATATTATTTTTGTTTTATTAAAATTTGATGAAATCTTTTTTTCATGAATTCAATCAAGAATCTTTAATAAGTTAGTTCATTCAGTTTAATTTAACTAAAATTTAATATTCAAAATAATATAGAATCTTAAAATATCTAAAAAAATAGATAAGCTATAAAATGTTTTATGGAATTTTTAGTATTAGTTATTCCTCGCAGTTTAGTAAAGATTAGAAGTTACTTTTTCTATACTCTTGATTGGTTGTAATTTAAATAAAATTTCCCTTGTTATACTATAACTTCGCAAATGCATTGGAATCATATGGGATATATATTTCTCTTCGTCTACACCTAGAAAAAAATTCTTATATTTTATACTAAGATCCTATTAATTTGAGTTTTATTAAAATTTATCTTCGCATACTCACCATAAGTCTTCTTTAGCAACACATATTTTAAAATGATTGCTTTTATCTGTTAATCTTTCATACGTGTTTTTTAACTTTTAGAAATTTTAAATCTTGTAATATATTAATACGACATACCAAATATTTCAATTTATCTTATTCTAGATTCTAATTTAATAATACATTTCGTATTATACTCTGAAAGTGTAACTTTATTTGGTAACAAAGAATTTTCATATTTTAAATCTTAATGTGTTTTTTGCTGCACATCTAATTGATTTTTGTGTTTGTTATTTCTAACTAAATTTACTCTTTGACAGCAATGATTTCCAATATCATTGAAATATCTAATTAAGAAAAAGCTTTATTTTCAGGTTTGGTATTTGGTCCTAACTAAAAAGTCCAATTGTACTATGTCCCATTATAGTATGACTAGTCCAATTATACTATAATTCCAGTTACTCTATGATACCTGTTAAGTATCATAGTATATATGGCTTGTATAAGATAAATCAGCACACTTAATCTTAATAGCATTGTTATCTTTATTTACACTTTTATTAATTATCTTCAGTATTTGATTGAACAAATGATATTAATCTGAACATATGATATTAATCTAAATTTGAAAGATTAACTAAACCTTTTTTAATGTAAAAGCACCTTTAAAAATTGGAAAAAAATTTTGCTTGTAAACAAGAAAGTTCTTGCCACTTTCACGTTGATACCTAAGGAAGGAGATTAAGTATCTAAATTAGTTTATGATGTGGTTATGACATTGATCAGACGAGAGTAGGAATATCAGTCGTTATAAAAGCAGGCTCACCGAGCACATTTATCAATCATAACGCGAACAGTAGAGAAAAGAAATCAATGTGTCGAAAGATCTCATTTCGTGTTTCTTACTTTAGGAATTCAAAATGGGCTTATAATCTACTGTATTAATTCACCAAATGTGTCATGAGTTTGGGGATGGTGATGAGAATGATCGTACTGTAAGGTACTGGTTTCACAAGTTCAGTTCGAGATATTTGTCTCTCTGTGGTAAAGCTTGCAATATGCGATCACAGGCTTTGAATGACGAAGCCCTGCAGGCAGCTTATGAGAAAGACAGTAGTCAAACGTGTAATGAACTTCGAAGAAAAATTAGTATTTAAGGTGGAATGATTAAACTTCATCTGCATCACTTAGATAAGACGTACAAGCTGAACAAATAGCTCCTCAAATGCCATTGGAAATCAATAGGCAACAATGAGTGACAGCATGTTTATCACTGTTTACCCACTACTGTAGTGAACCCTTATTCATTTGAGTGCTTAGCAGTGCCGAAAAGTAGAAACTGTATGGAACTCCTAAGTATTGCAAATACTGGTTGTTACTCCAAGACACTTTCCCGCATAGAACAAGACCACATATGAATCCACACAAGATTATGCTCTATGCATGGTGGACTAGCTGTAACGTCCTTAACTCTGAACTACACCAACAAGCCAAATAGTCACAGCGGATTTACACTTGCAGGAATTAGAACGTGAGCAAAACTCATTGCAACAGAAAGAGCCAGC
Organism: Latrodectus elegans; assembly: GCA_030067965.1. Classification (NCBI taxonomy): domain Eukaryota; kingdom Metazoa; phylum Arthropoda; class Arachnida; order Araneae; family Theridiidae; genus Latrodectus; species Latrodectus elegans. Next base: position 58,373,407 of record CM057814.1, on the reverse strand, counting down.
ACAAGGTTTATTTTTATTATCCCGATAACATGAGGATGCATGTCACACACGTAGCCTCGAATAACATGCAAAATAATAGATGGGAGATTTTGTGACATCCTCCTCGCTCAACTGATCTTGCATCCTCTTGATTATCACCTTTTAAAATCTCTGGGAAATCATCTTCGTGTAAAATCTATCTTTAATGAAGCAAACTTGAGCCTATCAATCACGGACTTCTTTGCGTCTAAAACCCCCGAGGTTTACCCCAAAGGGATTGCATAACTGGTGACCTGTTTTAAGAAGGTGCCAATGCCAATGGCGATTACTTCAAGGGCAAGGGCAAACAATAAACAACAGGTTGTACTTTCTGTAATTTATATTCTGTTCTTTTGTGGATTAATAATATATATATATATATAATATATATATATATAATATATATATATGTATATAATATATATATATGTATATAATATATATATATATATATATATATATATATATATATATATATATATATATATATATATATATGTATATATATATATATATATATATCATAAAATTTTCGGTTCTTGTAAATTATCCTATATATAAATGGTAACAATAATAAATTAATCTCTCTTAAGGATAGCAAATTTTCATGTATTTAAAGTTAGTAAATTTCCTTTTATTTGAAATAAAAAGGAAAAAGCAAATAATAAAGAATCTGAATAATAAAGAAAACATTTTCAATGTTAAGGATTTTTTTTAATTCAAGTCATAAATTTCAGTTTCAAAGGAAAGTGTCATTATAGTTTTTACAAATTATAATTTTAAAAAGTAAATGGATTACCTTAGCCTCAGTTCATTTTATTTTTCATGTTTAATTCGGAAAGAGTGAGTGAAATGTTAAGATTAGCTAAAATGATGTAATGTTACGCAGAGAGAGGCTTTCCAAAGATGTTACATATGAAATATTTGATAATTTTGAAGTGATTTCTTTTTTATTTTTAGGAATTTATTTTTTTTTCTGTTCTTAATTCAAAATATGACTTGATAAATTGCTTTCACTTATTCATGATATTAAAAGCCATAGTTATTCAAATGTTTTTAAAGAAAAAAAAGAAGAAATTAAAGAATAAATATATTTTATGAATTATCTTTAAAAATATTTTATAATTACATTTAACATCATAATTTCATGCGATTTTATTCTGATTATTTACGAAACAATACTAAATTGTTTTATTACACCTTTACTGGTCCCTTGATTAAATATTGCTTTTAATCCATCATTCAGATAAAACATTTATAAAAAGAAGGAACAAATGTAAACCTTCTTAAGTAGTTTTAAATTGGGTAAAAAAATAATTCTTATTATTTTTATAAAGCAATTTACTAGATGTTAAAACTTTATAAAAGAATTGTATTTGATAAATATATTTTTAAGTATAAACAATTGAATTTATATCTTAAATGATGTCATACACTAACTAATTTTAAGATACCACGTTTCATACATTACAGCTTCCTATCATTAACACATTTTAGTTTTCAAAGATAGTAAATTGCTTACAAATTGTCCTGTTAACTGCAATACCTGGCATATAATGATAGTTTTATAATGCTTAATAGTTAGAGAGAAGTCTGGTGGCTTGGTGATACTGCCTCGCAATCCCGCGTCGTTAAGTTTAGGATTAGATCCTCAGCTGGAATAATCCGACTCATGCTTTCATCCTTTCAGTGCGTATATAAACTGAGTACCAAGCGTTCACACTAGAGTTTTCGCGTAAGAATGACCACCTAGCTGGGACATATGCTTCACACCTAGTTCATGAAAACAGATCATGAAAATCCTTGGTCATGAAAACAGATCATGAAAATCCTTGGTCATGAAAACAGAAGTGGTCACTTTAAGTCTAGACCTACATATTGGTTTCTATGCTACAAGTTTAATTTAGTTTCAACAGTTAGAAACTGTGCAAAACGTAGCATATAGTAATAAGTATAGCTTGAAGAAATTCGCGAATTTATAAATCAGTTAAAAATATACCAACGCTTTGAAAAGATTTTATAATATATTCTCTAGAGCTCCTATTATGAAGCTTAAAAACATTTCACCTCATATATACCTCAAAGATCGAATTATTTTAACTGAAGTTAAAAGCTAATATATTCATTGTTGTGATTTCGTATTTAGCAGTTTTCAGATCTTTGGAAGAAAAAAAAAAAAAAAAAAAAAGAAGGCGCTCTCTTTGCAACCATAGAGGTTCAGGTTGCTTCAAATCCCTAAACATATAAAAACTTCAGGAATAAGAAAATTTGATAATATTTATTCAACGATATTTGACATATGATATATATCAAAGAATACAAAATCAAACTTACGCCTTCTTATACCCTTGAATTTCCTAATTCTTGGTGATTCAGAGCTTAAGTTTCGATAACCATTTTCGTTTGTTTTCACTTTTATTTATAAACATACAATGTTTATCTAAAATAGATTTAAAACACAAAATAAAAAAATAAATAAGGAATTTTATTTTTTTATGAAATATTTAGCATTTTATGAAATAATTTATAAAATACACATTTGGATGCAAAGTTTTGTCTATTTTACCCTATAAGTATCGAATACTTAGACTTAAACTGAGTAACGACATTTATTCAGCAAAACGCTTTTTCAGAAAAATAGAATGAGTAAAGCAAATTCATTCCAAAATGATGATTTGCATATTATATGTTAACATTTTTGTTATGATAACCATTATAATAAACTCTATTATTACAATAAATAACTCCATTATAAAGTATAATAAATAACTCTATTATAATGTATTATAAGAAACTCTATTATTATAATAAATAAATTTCATATAATTAAATTTAAGAATTCTTTTAAATGCATATAAGACAGGCATCCAGAATTCATTGTTATATTGAGACAATTTATTCATAAGTACAATGAAATTGAAAAAAAATTGTCTTTTAATTATATGTAACTCTTTCACGTATATTAAATGAAATAATCTGGATTGTATTTATCTTTTCGGAGTTTATTAATAAAAATTAACCAGAGTAAATAAATTTATTTTGCAAAAATATGATTAATTTTTATGCTAGTTAATCATTCTTAGATAAATAATTTTCATAAATATTGCTTTTATTTTGTGGATTTCTGGTATTTGCTATTCCAGTCTATATATGAATTAAAAATTTTTTGTAACTATACAAAATGCATACATATTCTGTGCCATCAATTTAAATGCATTTATTATTTAAAGTTATATATAATAACTTTATATAATTAATATAATAAACTTATTATTTCAAATAATAGTTTTTAAATCTACTGTATAGTGAAAATAACAATCATACGAACTTCTCAATATATATATATATATATATATATTGAGAAGTTCGTATGATTGTATATATATATATATATACATATATTTCTTATCCTTAAAATTTATTTAAGTTTCAAAGAAATATACATAGCATATTTCAACATCATACTTCTCCTCATATATTAGAAAAATTTAGGAAAGAAAAAAATCATTTCATCTAATTTTTGTAGATAAAAGCACTTTTTAATCAGTTACATTTCATTTCCTTTTCATTTATCTACTATTTAATTAAAACAAAAAAAGAGTTTCAGAATTTCAAAATGAATAACGATCAGAATTTCGCTGTAACAAACTATGATTTTATTTCACATTCCTATTACTCAAGGAATTTTATGCATTTTAATATTTTTTAATAATCTTTATTTTTTTACGAATTGACAAAGTAATATTTTTCCCTTAAAACTGAGATGAAACTAATTTAATCAGAATTATTTAACGTGATTTTTCCAAATAGATTTGAATGATATGGCAAGAAAATTTATAATTTTTATTTTTAAAAATACTTGGGCTACTTTTATGATCCTTTAAAAACCAATGAAACTTTCTAGAATATCATATTGCATTTGAACTCACTAGTGAGAGTTTTAATTTCTTTTATTTCTAAAAATGCTCAATTAATGTGTGATTTCAGTATTTTTTTTATATTTATTCAAAACAAATATTGAATTCTTTTTTAAAGATTGAATTTACATGATACATTTATCATTTCGATTTTTTTTGAGAAAAATTAACAGGCTTTAATATTAAGATAGACAACAAAAGTATCACGAAATTATTCTAACAATTCTTATTTTTTGAATAATCTCATATTAAACATTATTAGTTAAATCACTTAAAATAAAATGGTTTAAGGACAGCTTGATTTCCAATATATCATCCATTTTTTTTCATTTTCTAGAAATAAAATTATATAGGAAAAAATCTAAAAATGTTTCCTAATAATGGTTGAAAATTAAGTTGAGAAAGTTGTTATTTAAGAATGAAATACAATTGGAAAAAAAGATATTACATTCCTATGTTTTCCTTGTTCAAAAAACATTTTTTTCTAACAATTTCAAATTTTCATTTATCATTAAGTTTCTTTTTTCACGAGAGTGTTAATATATTACAAAGAACATTGAGCAATATTTTTAATGAAATAGAATTGTTCAAAGAAGCCTAGAAAACTACCAGACGAAACCATTCAATTACTACCATTATTCTACTACATTTGAAGAATTGTAGAATAAGTCGATATTTCTCAGAAAGCTTTTCCACTTTTATAAGTTATAATTAACTTAGACGTTTTCAATTGAATCGAAAGTCCTTTGAAATCACAATCTTAAACATCATTTATATATTGCAATAATTTCCTCCTGTTTCCTGATCAATTAATTATGAAATAAAATATTTCTTATTATTAGAAATATAGTATACTTTGCTTCAGGCGTTTGTAAAATTACATCTTAGGTATCATAAAATCTTAAATTAAATGTTTATTGAAAAGAATGGTAGTAACAAAATATAGATTATGCATCATTATTATTTATAAATAAAGGTATAAAATTATAAGTAGCAAAGTATTCCTGATTATACTTGGAAGATATTTTTGTATTGTAAAAATACATTCTTAAATGTATAAGATTATTTTATGACTTTGATTAAGATTTTTAATATGCAGAAATAATGTAGCAATATTCAACATCAAAAGTGCAAATAATGTAATAAATTTAGCAATATAATAATAAATTTAGCAATATTCAACATCATAAGTTCAAATAATGTAATATATTTAGCAATATAATAATAAATTTAGCAATATTTAACATCATCAGTTCAAATAATGTCATAAATTTAACAATATAATAATAAATTTAGCAATATTCAACATCATAAGTTCAAATAATATAAAATACACATTATTTTTTAACCAATTAATCTCGTATTTTTGCAAATGGATTAAATTGAATCAACAATTTTCCTGAAATTATCATAGTTTGAAAATAATTTAATATGTTTTTTAAAAGCTCAAGTTATCACTTCAAAGAAATAACTTTTTGTTTTTAACTAACATTTAACTTGAAAGACAATAATTATGTTATTTTTATATAAATATATGCTACCAATTAGTGATTCATATTATATTATTTGTTAATTAAATAGTTTTTTTGACAGTGATTGAAATGATGGCATGTTTGTATTTAAATTATTATTTTGATTACAATGAAACTGAAAGGTTATAGAACGTATACTTATACAAAATTTTGTATTGCCAGTTAAAACACATTTTTTGTTATATTTATTAAAAAAAACAAGTAAATCAGTTTTCCTTTTGAAAACTTAAATAAAAGAATTTGCAATAGTAAAAAGCAACATGCTATATTTCTGCTAATTTCTCTTCAAACTTTGCGATGAACATTTTCTTCATTTCTTTCGCAAGGAAGAAACTGACACAGTCAAAACAAATAAGTTCACATTGATCTTAGAAATAACCTTAATTCCATGCAAAGCTCATTTGCGCTACAGAAAAACCTGAAGGATTTATAACAAAATTTATCTTTAAGAAGAGTCATTTTCTTTTCTCGGTTCTTTTGTTCTAAGAACTCGAAATCTGCTGCTGAAATAATAATGAACAAAAATAACAAAAATGAATTTCCTTATAAAGGAAAACCGCTTTCCCTGCCTCATAAAATGTTCCCAATGGCAATTTTACGAATAATGTTCGTTACATTTCTACAACTTCCGGGTGAAATGTAAAAATAAATAAAGGAAACAAACGTGACTGATTTATGAAAGGAAAGTTTTCTAATTTTTCTAAATTTTGCAACTTGTTTTCAAGTTTATCATAACAAGAATATAGTTATCGAAAAAATCAGTTGTAGCGAATTCATTAATATAAGTTACGCTTAAGTATCTATTTTTTTAAATATTTAATAAATATGTATATTTGTAATTATTATTTTTACATAATCATAATTTTTATGAAAAATATTTTATTAATCAAAGGAAATCTCTAATATATTTCAATATTTTAGAGAAATTTGTTTGTATAAAATAGATTTAAACATAAAACTTACATGAACTATTTCATGAAAGTAATATTTGTATTTAGATTATTATTGTATGATGTATTTAGATTATTATTTTGATTACAATGAAACTGAAAGGTTATAGAAAGTATACTTATACCAATTTATTTTTTTCTATATGAGTCTGTTATTTTTATTGCATTTGTTATTAAATTTGTTAGATCTAGACTTATAGTTTTTCATTTATAAAGTTTCAGCTCACGAGTAAAAAGTAAACATATTAAACTAATATTTTAAATAATAAATTTTATGAATAATCAAATAATAATTTTAATCATTTATAAATTCTATCATTTTAGTAATTATCTTTGAAAATATTGAATGAAAGAAAAATTTTTGAGAAGATTTGTCTTTATAATCTTAAGATATTTTAAACAGAAATTGTGCTTAAGAATATTATTTTCAATATTTTTTCGAAACTAGGAATTTATCTGAGTTAAAAACAAATTAAAAATTTAAAAGTTAAATTTTTTACATTTAAAAAATCCTAATTGATTTGAGTAAGTAAAGTAATAATTATAAATTAATAATAGCTTAGTTTGTATAAGTAAAATTTTTCATATTTTTGTATTTTCCAAGTAATTAAAGATTAGTATATGCAATTTTTACTTTTGTTGCATTGCATTAAGTCTTGCTTATATGGAGGACACATAATTATTTCTTACACATTATTTCTAATTATTTGTTTAAAATTTAATTTTTAAAATTGTTATTAGGTTTAAATTTATATTACATAGTTTTAAAAATAGCAAAATTTAGCATTAATTTGATTTATACTATTTCCAACTCTCCATTTGTAAATTATTGATTTTGAAATAATTTGTGATAAACATTTGGCTTGTTTATGTTTAATACAAATGAAATCAGTAATAAAATATGTTTGAGAAAATTACATGTACAATAATTAAGGCATTTTATGAAATAAAGTGATCCAAATATAAACCAATTAAAAATATATTTCAAAAACATATAAATGTGCACTTTAAAGCATAGAGATAATAAATAAATCTTATTTTATCTGCTGAAAGTAAAAATTGATTATATAAATATTTCATGAAAACGTAATAAATGAAAATGTTTATTTGCTTAAAATATGACTTTAAAATTACTTTTCAACCAAAAAGTTATAAAGTTATGCGCTACTCAGGAATTTAGTTTTTGAATTCGGAAGAAATATACGGATAACAAAAATACCAATTAATGGTTAGTTCATTCTTTATTATTAAAAATAATAATTATTAACATGTTATAGGTATAAGGTATTGCTGATTTTGTTAAATGAGGCTTTGCTCAGTGCTAGATATCAATGCATATTGTAAATTATTATATTATAACTATAAGGTATTATATTATAATTATATTATAACTATAAATTATTGTTGATTTTGTTAAAGGAGGGTTTGCTTAGTACTAATTATGATTGCATATTGTAAATTATATTATAACTATGCATAAATGCATAATGCTTCTAGGCAATACAAATTTTGATAAAAGTATTTTTTAAATTATATATATCAAACAATTTTGAAAGAAAAAAAATAATAATAACGAAGAAGCGCAATCATTAATTTCTTTAGATTGATGTAGTATAACTTTAAATGTTACTTTTCAAAGTTTTACACAATGCAACTGGTATCATATGCATTAAAAGATGATTTGAGATATTTCTTCCCTTCAAATAACACAGTAGATCACAACAGAGAATCTAACTGACTTCCAGCTTTTCAAATAATCTCAACATTTGAAGAAACCCAGTTTAAATGCTTCATTATGTTTACATTTGTGGAAGTACTGTTGTCGGAGTTATTTATTTTTATCTAAACAACACTATAAAATGCTTGCCTTTTAGCTAGAAATACTTCACGCACTTTCATCTATTTTGCATTAACCATCTACCTAATTTGAAATGTTTCTTGTTATCTTACAGATATAAAGTAACTCAAAAATGTATATAAATTGTTCACTCAGTCTTTAAGTTAAAATCTTCCTTAACTGTGATTTGCTTTTATGAAAAAAATTCGAAGGTAAACCGTGATGAATTAAACTGTGCACATTCGAAATCAAGTGTTAGTCTTCTAATATTCTCTTCTTGAATAATTTTTAAAAGATATTTTGTAGCTTAATAATTAGAATTGTCTTTAGATTTTAAAACTTAATACTTATTATCAATCCTGCAAAATAAATATTTTATTTCATTGGAAAATTTAAGGAGAGTAATAATTATGCCTCAGTTTTCTCCTTACTGTTGGCACATTTGATTTAATGTTACAATAACATATATTTATTTCAAATATAAATGGTTCTCAACAAGATACCTAAAACATTGTCGAAATGAAATGTGGGAAGTATATTTTCTCGCAGAAATGCATACAATGCAAGAATTGAAAAATTTCTACACAATACATTTTTATCTTATCTTAAAAATAATTAAAACTAAAATATTTAATTTAATAATGTTTTTCAATTTAATAATATTAAGTATTATGAAGTCTGTGCCTATATTAATGTTATAAAATAATTAGAAAATTCTTTCGCACTACTATGTTCATTAAAAATATTCAAGGGAATTTTATTAGTGGGAACAGTTATTTTAGTAAAATGAAAATTGCCGTCAATATTTGAAATATAACGATAAAAAAAAAGGATAATTAAAGTGCATTGCTGGCCATCAAAATTGCAGTACCAAGAAAGAAAAAAAATCACAACAAAATTTACTTTGTAGATAGCAGGTTGAACAAATATCAAATGATTACATTTATAGATTTCTGAGAAGAGAAGTTCCTGCTAAAATCAATAGCCAGAGTAGCCAAAAGTGTTGGAGATCACTGCTGCCACAAGCCTCTGAATTGATTTTGGACGTATCCTTGGGGTACAGCATACCAAGCAGCTTCAGCACGTTGCTAAAGTGTATCTGGTGCGGCAGATTGGGATGTAATCTATGTCAATCATGCGCACACTTTGCCTGTCCTCAAGTGAAGTGGTGAAATGAGCTGAATGCGATAGAACACGTCGTTCCGTCGTATTCTCCAGCGTTCAATGATCATATATTACAGATGTTCGGTTTCGTCCAACACGAGTAATCATTTTCTTCAAGTTAATCCACAATATCAGTAGTCTACTATCCTTCCTCTATCGAACTCGGATACTTGATCATTAAATGATCTCTTTTTTCAACAAGGCATAATTGATTGGATTTTTGAAAAAAAAGAAGAAAAAAAAAACATACACACAACTGCCAAACTTAAGTTGTTGAAATCTCCAAGTCTTAAATAGCATTTTGAAGTGACGCCACAGGCGCGCGTGATGGGCGCATGCACTGAAATTCTTATCATTTGTATATCTTGCCTCCACTAATGCATGTTGCAAATTTCATGTTATTTGCATGCTTCCTTCAGGGTGTTATATTAACGGTGACCAGCAATGTATAAGAAGGTTTTCTACTATGAATGAATGCAACTGTGTAGATAAATACTTTGAAACAAAACAATTGCAATTTCGCTAGTATTTAATATAGATTAGAATAATTAGATTAATTTTCTGTTAATTAAATTAATAGAAAGTTTCTTATCCATAAATGAAATTAATGTAAGAAATATTTGAAATTAAAAATAAAATATGCCATAAAGTAAGAATGAATATCTTACTATACATTAAAATAAACTGCCATTTTATGAGTTTTAAATTTTTCGTTGTGAATATTAAATTCAATAATTTCTACAATAATTAAATTGCTTATCTATGGAAATATATGAAATCTCATCATTTATTTTTAATTGAAACAGCAGTTTTTACAAAAAGTCCTACAGTTAAATGTTTTTAGTAAGTTATTAATGAATTTTGTTAATAGACAAGACAATCCATTAATATAGATGAATATAAAATTTTAATTTGAAAAGAGGAAGATTGAATAAGAATCATTAAATGCTGCATTACACAAATAAATACATTTTTGTGTGAGCTTAACATACTTTATTATTAAATTTACATCATAAATAAAAGTAATTAAACCGAATTTAATCCTTCTAGATGCATTAAAGGAAAATATTGAGGCAATAATATTTAGTAACATTTCATTTCGTTATAAACTTTAATTTTCTTATACAAGATATACAATCAAAATATTCAAGAATTTTTAATGATTATTAGAATTATTTTGTGTTATAAGAACGTTAATAGATGTTAGGCTTTTCTTCTTATTCTTCAAAAAAAAAAAAAAAAAAAAAAAAAAAAAAAGAATTTTTTTCTTGCAAAAAACCAGCATTACTTGTAGAATTGTGTTTATTTGATTATATATTAAAGAAGTAAAATAAGAACAACGACAAAAATTATACCATTACATTCAATAACTGACACATTTTATATATATATTTATTTTTTATTATTATTCACGGTTAATTTTAATTTCATCTAATTTTACTAAAAATGTGTCAAAACTTAGATTCTAGGTAACTATATTATAAAAATCTAATGCAAAACATTTATTGCCTCATTATGAAGTTCATAAATTAATTTATGAATTTTAAATATTTTCCTTTTTTAGATGAAAAAGATGATGTAATTTCCCATGTAAGTAAACTGCATAGAAAAGCGAAATATTAGTATTAAAGTATTATGAATAGCAAATATACCTAGCCATACAATTTTTATCAGGCATTACCCTATTAAACCTTTCAGGATATGTAATTATTATCCATGTGATTTATACTATTTCTTAACTAGAAAATATAGAAAATATATCTCTCTCAACATTTACAAGAAAACAATCTAGATAAAAAAAATCCAATCCTTTCAAGTTTATCATTTTCTTACTTTTCATTACTTAAAAACTATAGTATTTCATTTCTTCTTTGTGTTTTCTTCCCTAAGTATTTTACATTAGATGCACTGACTTCAATATACTTTGTTATATTAGAAATTTTATATTCATGGATTATTTGTTTATATATACTTGCAGATTTGAATTGAAAACTGAAAACAGTAGCACAATAACATGTTTCTCTATATGGCATTATAATGAATTTTGTACTCAAATCTTTCAACAAAGAATTTTACAAGTTATCTCTGTAGTTTTTATATTTTATTACAATGGACTGCTTCTATAATTTTAAAAACGTTTATTTTTGTTTTTTGATAATAACCTAGGAACTCATAATTTTCTTTCTTTGTTTTCAGTTTTTTTTAAAAAAAATTTCAGACATTTTCTTCTATTTCAGGTACTAATTATTTTAACTCATATAATACGAAGTTATATTTCCTTTTTATTAAGTAATGTGTTTTTATGCAAAAAATAAATTTCCCAGAGCAATCTCTTCTTGCTGAAAAAACTGTGTTAATTTTATGATTGCAAAATTCAAGCGCTTCGATTTTGTATAACTATTACTAAACAATATATATATATATATATATATATATAATAATAAAGAGAAAATTAAATCATATATTGACTATTGATAATATTGGTTTCTGATTTCATTTCATAAACTGAAACTAAAGCAAAATTCTTTATGTAGTTTTGAATGATTATCAGTCAATAAAATTGAACGTCAAAAACTGAATGATGTTATAATTTGCAATAATTAATTTTAATATTATATAAAAAATTTCAAAACTTGTAAATATACTGATATTTCAAATTTGAAAATATATATCTACTTGTTTATTTGAATTACGAAGCAAAAAATATACTGCATTTAGTCTCATGTCAGTTATGTAAAACATTCAGTTTTTCACAGTTTCTCAATCCTTACATTTTAAGTCTACTTTATTCAGGGACAACTCCGCTTGGAAGATATAATTCTTACTTAATCATTGTGTACGGAAAATTCTTACTTGTTTTTTACGCAAGCAGTGCAAATGTTATTTGGTAAGCTAAAATCTATTCAGACGTTAAAAAATGTTTATTTCAAATATCTTACTTAACTTTTTGATAAAAATAATTAATACGAATGCTCTATTTTTCTGTTGACATAGTAAATGGCATGTCTAGACTTGTTTAACATTAAAAGTTAAAAAATAGATTTGAAGAGAAATTTGTCTTACATTTGCTCACCACATTCTTCACTTTATTTATTCTTGCAAGAGGTTTTGATGAAATTTAAAAGTATGAATGTTTATAAGAATAAATTGATTATGTAATATATTCACACACACACACACACATGCGATAAACATGTAAGCTGGAAAATATATTAAGTTGTTGACTTTTATTAAATTCAATGTAAATTAAAGTATATGGCTTAAAAATTAAATTTTATGTAAATATTAAGCTGAATGTTAAGATTTTCAAATATATATCTTGAATAATGTAAAACACTGTAAGGAGAGGTTATATTTATTCATTAATTTTGACAGTAAAATTGTCAATTTTACGCACACAAATGTCCATGGGGGACAATGAAATTTTCCAATTGTATTACTGATTGAAAATAAACATTGTACCAAACATAATATTCTTAAAAGTAAGTACTAGAAATTCATAGAATGTCAATTCGATATCGAAATATTTAGGAATATTTGCGCGATAGATAAATAATCATCTGTACGCGATTATAAATTGACATATATAAAAAACATGGTAAACACTCTTTGTCAGATTATAATTTTAAATACTATCCATATAAACATGCAGTAATAATTCTTTTGAATACTTTATAATATTATATAAGAATATATATTTAATGTATCCATAAAAAATATCAAAAAAAATTCATTGTATTCTGCAAAATATGTCTCATGTAAGATCCTTATAATTTAGGAATTCATAGTTACTTTTATTGTGTTTTACATATATAGTTACATATGTTGTTGTTGTCTTGTGCCAGGTAGACTAGCATTATAGGGTGCGCTGCTTCACTTTTCTAACTGAAACATATTATGGTGTGAAGTTAAACTTCCTCAGTGCACACATGCCATAGGTATCAGTTTATATGGTAGTCGATCATTTACAACCCATTCATACAAAGGAAGAACAAGACAGGATCAATAGAAAGTACACCGATACCAGAACTGGGATTCGAACCCAGGACCACCCTATCTGAAGTCAGACAATTTTTCCACTAGACAGGGTGGGCGGCTAGTATTGTGTTGAAAATGCTTAATAGTTATATGAATAACTATAAAAACTAAATATAATATATATATATATATATATATATATATATATATATATATATATATATATATATATATATATATATATATATATATATATATATATATATATATATATATATATATATATATATATATATATATATATATATACTTTAAGTCACAATTCAATACTTAAAATAAATGGCTAAATCGCGCAGATAATATTTGAATAAATTATTTATGCAATTTTTTTCACTTACTAAATAATTATTAGATTTAAAAAAATGCATAATATTAATGTTATATAATTAATATTAAAAGTGTCTCTCTGTATGATTGTAAATTCATCGATTTAAAAATATTTTAAACTACATATATTTATGATATTACTCTCCGAAAAATTAAACTTCAAAAATAAATGTTCCATAATCAAATCACAAATCAATGATATCTAATTTGCAATCACCTACTTTCATACTGAATCTTTCTCATAGTTCATATTACTGTTAATGTATTGTAAATATACAAATTTCAAATCACGTACTCAAATTATTTTTTACAAAAATAATTCAATTTTTTTTATTGCCTGGGCTATGAAAATCAATATTTAATAAAAGTGTGTCTGTGCTTCTTTATTACTTGACTTAAGTCTAATGAATTTAAATGATTAAAAAATGTGCAAGATACCTAATGCAAAAGAAAATAATCTTAACGATCAAAGCTGTAATGAGGCTATTTAAATATCCCCATTTATTTTCTGCAATTTTAAGAACTTTTTATAGATAATAAGTTGTATTCTATAATTGCACAAAACGAATTCTAAAAAAACTTGAAATCTACTGCCCTGTTCACGACAAGAGCACATTAAAAAAGACTTTCGTTACTCAATTGTGACTGGAATCGAACCAGGAATTTTCTACTTCAAAAGGCACTGCTAGTCTAATGCTGTAAGTCAGTATTTGTTAATTTCCGAGATTCAATTGTTGGAAGAAATAATAAAAACTTATAAGATATCAGTAAATAAACCAGCTATCTTAAATAATTCTTGTGAATATATTATTGAAACATTATTATACACACACACACACACACACACACACACATATATATATATATATATATATATATATATAATTATTATTATTATTATTATTATTATTTATTATTAAAAAGATTATTCCGCGATTTTTCGAGATGGGAAAAACCAAAACGTTTGTTTCTTCTTATTTCGCTCAGTACAATAGCAGCTTAATCCTTTCTGAGGTTAAATCGATATAAGAAATCGGATTCTCAGTTTTCCAATGTTGCAAGAAAACAGGATCCTAAACAATGCAGGAAATTTTCGTTTTAACCTCTTTTTTATTGTAAATAAACAAAGTTATCATGACCTTGTAGGACAAAGCGAGAAATTCTAAACTTATGTTTTCTTCTATAAGCAAAATGTTTTCATTTCCTTTTTGTGATATTTAATCTCATATGATTTCTGCTTTTAGATTGATGAATATTTTTGCTTAGAATTTGTTTCGATTTAAATATTTGGTTACTTGATCACAAATTAAACATTTTTTTAATAAAATGGTGTTTAATTTGTAAACAATCTTTCTTGGTTTGACTTTACTGTAACTGGATTTTTATTTTAATAGTAAAGTTTTAGATTAAATTGTTGTTTTTCCGCTTGTGATGCAGAAAACCTATAACTTAATCAATAATACATATCAATAAATCATATTCAAAAATAAGAAAGAAATTGTAAATCACTGAACAATGAACAAAGTAAATAGTATTATTTGTCAATAAACAAACTGTTCATTAATTGAATACCTTTATTAACTTTTCTGATTTTTATACTTTTATAATTTTATTTCAATAAAAAAGGATTACATATTAAAGTAAAAAAAATTTATTTGTATTAATTTTAGTAAATTACATTCATCTTAGGAAAACATTTGTAGAGCTATTAGCATTTTCAATGAATAAATAGTTATTCAAAGCAATTTTAACAAATGTACTGATAGTTATAAGAAGTAACTAAAACATTGTTTGTAAATTACGAGTGCTTATGATTACTTGAATTTGCAACTTATCTAGTATTATTTGTAAAGAAAATATATGAACATCCTTTTAGAATAAATGAAAGACTAGCTATGTTTTAACAAGTTTATTTCATTTTTTACAAATTTCTGGAAGCTATAGTATTAAGATTCCTTCCGAATTATCCCTTTCATATAGAAATTTTAACTCCAACGAGTTGTTAAATTGATTAATTAAACACTAAATATTCAACTATTTTACTTCAAGAAAATATAACGAATTTTGCTCAGTGACGGACAAAGAAAAGAGTTCTTCTTTGAATCAAAATTCTTTTTCAAATACAGGCATGTTTAATAAACTATGTTTAATTAAGGTGAGTTTTTAATATAGCAGAATTAAAAATCGTAAAAGTGTTCATTATTTGCAAATACTTTTTTTAACAAACTTGAAAATATGTTTAAAGCTGTCTAAATAGTAAATGTTTAACCATCTATGAATTTAAGTTTAAATTTCCAGAAAAAATCTTGATAAACGTAAAAAATATAGATTTTTAAACTATCAAATTTATATAATTTATTGAAATTCATGATAAGTATGCACTAAAATAATATTTTAAGCTCAAAAAAGCAAATAAATTACAAAGTGAAAAAAATATTTTTAAATTTAACTTGTTTCCTTTTAAATATAATGCAGCAGAATGGGTTTTAATACACCATATTGTTTTGAAAAAACTAATTTCTTTGCAAAATAAAACTAGAAATTGCTTTTATCTTACTTATTGTGTTATATAATATGATTAGACTGATATATTACATGACACAGTGTCTTATCTTTTAAGAACGTTTCTTCATAAATTCAAAAATTCATTCGAAAAGAATTAAACTAATACTGTGATTGAATGTGTTATTAAATTCCTAACTAAAATTTTTCAAATGTGTATCCAGAAAGTAATAAACCAATATTAAGAATTATATTGATGGAAACTAAACAATATTCAGTTAAATTCATCTTTAAATAACAATAAAAATTTTATCTTATAAGTAATTTTGGAAATGAAATGCGTACGAAATTGAGCGAAATTTTAATCCATTTACTTAAATATTTTTCACAAGGAACAGTTAAAATAACTTTTTTATTTATAAATATAAGAGCTTTATCATCTAGAAATTTTGATTATGCTTCTCAATATTATTTCATAATAATGCTTTCACTTAAGCAGAATAAATATCTGAAAAAAAGGGAATTGCAGTTATATTAAGTTCCATTTCTTAATTACTCTATTATTTAATAATGTGTGAAATTTTGTTTTTATTGTGCTTTTCTATGAAATTATAGTAACTAAATTTTTAATGTAATATTATAAACGTATAAAAGATAATTTCCAAACTTTTCATTAATTATTAAGTTTTGATAATATTATAAATTTAGTGTATTTTTCTAAAATATTGTAAATCAGGAAATATATCTAAGGCCTTTGACAAAGTATGGCGCTAATTCATGATTGTCAAACTACACGACTCATTTGACATTAAGGGCAAAGTACTACCGTGGATATCCGATTTTCTCTGGGATAGATCAATTACAGTTATGTTCAATAACACCCCCTCTCGGATCTTTTCGAAATAAAACCAGGAGTTATTCAGGGCTCAGTGTTCAGTCCAGTATTGTTTTCCTTATATATCTCTGGTATCGAAAAAGAAATTATCAAATATTGTAAAGTGGGTATATTTGCGGATGATATCATCATCTACAACTCAAGCTCAGACATTGAAGACATCGAGCTGAACGAAGCTTACTCCTTTGCTGAACAACACAAATTGATTTTTAATGCTTCAAAATCAGTTTCTACCTTTTTTAAAACCGACGGAAATCTTTTCATTTATCATCCTCGAATCTTAATGAAAGTAACTCAATTAAACTATAATAAAAAAAACAAAATACCTTAGCTATATCATAGATCAGGAAATTACAAGTAATAAACACATTGAAGGACACACACACACACAAGTGCTCAAGGCTGGAAAAAGGCTAGATGTTCTCAAATTTATATCAGGTCGACATTGGGGTGCAGAAGCTAGCACACTTCGCGCTATATACATAACCCTTGTTAGACCAATACTAGAGTATGGTTTCCCTATCAATTCCTGTGCTTCCAAGGCCGGTCTGGATAAGCTTGAGAGTTTACAGCACATCGCAGCTAGAGTCACAGAGCTACATCATATTTGTCCAAATAAAATTGTGAATTACGAAAGTAATTTGTCTCCTCTGTCTACAGAGAAAAATTCTGTGCCTTGCAAAATATTATAACAAGCTAATTAGCGATAATGAGCAGCACAGAACTTCTAGCTACCTCCTAGATTGGACCGGCGACCAATGACTAAAGAAACACAGCTCCTTTTCCTATGCAAGGGCACAAAATCTCCCTTCTTCAAATGTAAAGGGTCACTTATTGAAACTACTGGGAACTAGATTAGAATTTGATGGAATATACTTCCGAGGAACTCCTTACAACTGTGACAAAAAACTCAGAGGTTCCGGCTCTCATTAAACAACTGTCACTCAAAACAATCCATAATATCCCTCCATGTTCTTTGAAAATTTATACAGATGGTAGTAAAGGTGTGTAGGGAGTCTCGGGCTGTGGAATGTACATAAACACAGTCTCCGAAGAACTAGAATTTAAAATGAGAAACCCAGATAATTTTTCCGTGTTTAGATCAGAGCTAGCCGTTAGAAGAGGTTTACAGTATGCAGTAGAGGTGGAGGATCAATTTAGTGATATCTGGATATTGACTGACAGCCGTGCTTCAATCCAGCATCTTTTAAAATGGAGTGCTGTTGGACATCAAACTAGCATGGACATATTAAATCTTCTTGAGAAATTGTCACCCGAACTCACGGTGCATTTCCCATGGATCCCTTCACACGTGGGACTAGAAGGGAATGAAAGAGCGGATTTCTTGCCCAGATCGACATCAGAGGAGAGAGTTAACCCAGGAGGAGAGCTCACATCTGCAGAGATTTCTTCCCTAGCAAAAACTGAATTCAATAAGCTAGTGAAAATTCCTCCCAATCATCCATGGTACTTCGCCTAAAGACCGGGTGAGACCTTCAATCTTAGACCAAGATCTTATCAAACTGTCTTTTACCGCTGTCTGAGTGGGCATACGAGAGGAACCACCTTTCAGCATGGGCAAAGGATATTTCCAGACTGTCCTTGATGCTCCGTCAATATGGCCTCCCCTGGACATATCTTAATCTGCCTAAATTTTTAAAAAAGACGACGTCCTTCGGGAACCATCACATCATTTAGACATTTTAGATATTTTTGGTATTATGGAGGTTGCCTAGCCTAGCCAGACATCCTGAGATAAGTAACAACAACAACAAATCAGGAAACAAATATTCCATTTTGCTATGAAGAAGTTAAATATAGTTCATCGAATAGTATACTGCATCAAAAATGATTATGTAACTTATATCCCAATAATTGTGAAGATATTAACAAGTTTCGTGGTACCAAGATCTGGTGATCATAGTATCATGCAAGAATACAAAATTCTTGTAAATATGATACCAATGACAAAAATTAATATCCATATATTTATACAAGCTATCATGTAATATTCTTATAAATATTTAAATCTTGAACTAATATAATTTTATTGGAAACTGTTTTAAGACTACAATATGTTGTTGACAGGTGTTTTACTAACATATAGCATCCAAGTAATTTCTCGTTAGAAATCTTGTCAAAGAAGAAAAAATATTGCCAGCATAAATTTAAGAATTTACAATAGATGTATCATAAACGGTATCAATTAGCAAAGTAGATCATTTCTCAGGTTGTTTTATATTGTTATATCTATTATCTAATTTTATAACTGATCATTGAAATTTTCTGTCACCATATATCATACACAAAGAAAGAAGCCACCATATTCACTAATGCTCACTTTTTTAATCTAATATCTGCTCATTTTATCTGAGAACACCTTCAATGTATATACAACAATTCCATATGTACTCTATTTTACCTGTAAGAAAGTAAATGACAAAAGAGTGTCTTAATTCATTTTGTAAAGTAAGACATCGTTACTAACTTTCATACCACTAGTTAGACCAATAATTCAAACTCAAATCAGAAGCATTTTTAAGGGAAACATGACATATAATTTATTCTTTTAAATACATTCATATTTTTATTGTTTAAAAATGCTTATTAAATTTTATAAAAATATTACTTAATTCTTAATTTTTCCTCAAGCAAATAATTTTACAGTATTTTATGATTTATCAATCACAAAATTAAATTAAATTTTTTTAATATAAAGAATTTATTTTTCCTTGACATTTTACTAATTTCATGTATTCAGTTTCAGGTTTACTTCGATACATACATTTCGAAGAATGCCATTTCTGCAACAATCTGATATGGCACTCGAAACATAGTGGATCATATGAAATTGAACATTTTTATTATGACAACACAAAAACCCACCGGGTTCATTTTAAAAGCAATTCCATATTATGAGCTTCTTATCTATCAAAACATATGCATCCGATGATTTCTTTATTGCTAATGATGAGCTTGTTGCTGACCTTGATCGAGGCGGACCTGGAACCTCACAGAACAATCGTCGATTTGTCCCGCTTCGATTCTTCACTGGAGAGGAAAAACCTCGATCCTAACAAACCAAATATCACCATCGGGTTCCTTTCTTCTTTTGAGGTATGATGAACAATTTTATTTCGCTAATTAATAAATTTAATTAAAATATAATTTACATAAAAAAATTTTCACATGAGTGCTTCTGGTCTTACTCAAAACACTTGAAATAATATCAAAAAATTAAAAAAATTTAATGTGATATTTTTATCATAATTTACATTTAACTTATTTTGGTTGTATATTAATGATGATAATGATGTCGTGTCCATGAAGTACGTGCAAAAACCCTAAATGTCCCCGAAGCTGTCACAGACAGCCCTGGTGATCTACATAGCTCTATCTGTTAAACGAAGCTTCTTTACGCTGGTGTTGAAAAGCTTGGGCAAGTGTTGCTGACAGCTGAAAATGTGCTGTGGAGACATCTGGATATTATTCGGGCAGTGAGGATAAAGCATGGTGTAACTCCTTTGTCCGTCTGTAGAATTCAGCATGCCTTTCCAGTGTTTTGTTTCTGACTATTATAGTTGAAATGCATCTGTCGCTTTTTAATTCTGGAATCGAAAACTTCTTAACTTCTTGCTATCAATCAGCTGTAAACTGCATTGGTGTCAATGAGGGTCAAGTATTTGAATGGTTGAGGGGAGTTACGGGCTTCTTTAGCGAGATCATTGGCTATCTCTTTGCCAGGTGTATCAACGTGCACCGGTATCCATTGAAGGCGCAGGATCTTGGGATAGCAATGATTTTGTGGATTAGCTCTATAATCTTATGACTGAATTGACACTTACCTCTTTGTATCGTTTGTATTGCGGATCTTGTGTCAGAAAAATATCACTGCTACATACCTGGTCAGTTTTAGACAGGTAAATATTTATAGCACAGTTTATATACCCCGAGCTCACAATTATAGTTGGAATCAATTTTCCCAACAGGAATACTGTGGTACTCCTGTTCATCATCTGGACCGAAGAAAAGACTCTCGCTCTACCTCTATCGAGATTAGACTCGGAGGAGCCATCCGTATAGGCTTTAATTAGTTAAGGAACATGTTTTTCGAAGCTCGCCATAAGAAATTACACTTACAATAAAATGCACAGTTTATATAAATGATAAAAATGTATTTATGACAAATTATACAAAAACACTATCTAACAGTTTTTATTGAGAAGAATAGATAGATATGAGAGAAAAAAATATGCTAACGTCAGGTTTTCGCCATTAAGCATGTAATTTCTTTTTGATTTTTCCACTTTTGTTAGCAGATTTGTTATCAATTGTTAGAGGGGTCTCGCAATGTTTAAGAGAAGTCATTTGCTTGATAATTTAAATTGGCGGAAGGTCGGGTGGAAGAAAACAATGATGTCGCAGGCTGGTAAATGCTCAAAACATATCGAAAATAAAACATTTCATTAACACAATTTTTATCAAAATAACATGTATCTATTGACTTACCAGTCCTATTTTTGAATTATAATTTAAACTGTAACATATTGTAACAAAAGATACCGAAGTATTTTGAAACCATAATCAATCAATTCAAGTAAATTTGTTTCAGTACATCGGGAAATTGATAGCTGGAGCAGTACCTCTAGCCGTTGATATGGTGAACGGTGATCAGGAGCTCCTACCAGACCACAATTTAAAGTTCATTGCGTATGACTCTGGAAAAGCTGAAACTGCCACTCCCCTCCAGAAGATGACGCAGCTGAAAGAAGAAGGTGTGGTCGGCTTCATAGGACTCGATGGCAGCTGTGAACATGAGGCTCTTCTTGCAAGCGCGTGGAATATGACTATGATATCATATGTAAGTATATTTTAACATTTTATGATTCCTTTTAAACGCAACTTTTTCATTAAAGTTTTTCATTGAAATGATTTTTGATGCATTCTTCGAGAAGAATATAATATGTAGAACTGTATCTAAATAAAAGGTATGCAAGACTTCTTTATTATCAGCAATTTGCTATTTCAAATTTTATTAACTAATATTTAAGAAAACAGATAATATTTCTAAATTATTAGATATTTTATTATTGTTTTAATATAAAGAATATTTCTGGTTTAAGAGTTTTGATGACATTTTTCCATAAGTTTTACGTAAAGATGAAAAAAATATGCAATTATTAATTCTATAAATCATTTTAATACTTACTTTTCATAAGAATTTTAATAATAATCATCTGAACTGCGATGCATATATTTAAATAAAATAGAATGTGATATAATTTACTTTACAAAATAATACCATTCCATTAAATTCTTGTTCTAAAGTGAATGCATATATCCTCGAAGACAACACAGATTATTCATAGTATTGGACAAAATCTTTATCAAAATTATTTTATTTATTAATTTAATCTTTTGTGATATAACATTACACTTTAAGCTTTAGTACCCTATAACTTTAAGTACCTCACTAAAATTATCATATATAGCGATCTAGTTATAAAAACTTAAACTATTTATACACAAAATAATTTCGCACACACACACAAATAAATCTTGTAAATAAGATAAACATTGTTTTAAAATTAAATTGAAAATTAAGTATTTATTTCTCAAATAACATCAAATATTCAATCGATAAGAATATGACAGAATGCACTAATACTATATGAAATTTCCTTAAAAAAATTAGTATATAAGAATAACTAATCAATTTTAAATCTCACATTTCACTCAATTGATTAAAAACTTCAATTTTTTGGTTTTTTTCTCAGATAATTTATTATATGTGAGACTGAATTAATTAAATGTCAACTGGCATCCGAATTTTGTAAATGAAAATATTATCAACTAGAAAAAATACCTTCAAATAAAATTGAAATATTTGAAGCTTCGTTCCGAGTAAAATATGTACCTAAATTAATAAATAAAATAAATTTTAAGCACTTTATTTTATATCTCACTTTCATGTGAATTTTCATGCGATAAAATTATTCCAAATACAATAACTGTCTCAATTTATTTCGCATAGTTAAAAAATGAGTTTGAAAAATATTTTTAAGTTTAAAACATTATATTCTTATTTCAAATCATATACTTTATACTACAAAGCAATTTTTTTTAAATAGCTACTGAATGGTGATTAAAATTTTAAAATGTGTAGTATCTAATTGAAACAAGTATAAAATGTTATTAGCTTACACGTTAATGTAATGAAATTATGGTCATTGGGCTTAAGCACAATGCCAAAATCCTTTGATGAATAAGAAACATTAGAGACAGGAGTTACTGAGATGAATATCTCCATTCTTTGGAAGAAAGAATGCTGAATAAGATGAACCGCACTTTTCAGTTCATTGAAAGGAAGACACTATTAAATAGTTTGAAACAATAGTCTCATTTTACGAAACAATGCTGTTCTATTTTAAAACACATTGACGAATATCATAAATTAAGTAAATGGCTTTTTAGCTTTTAACTGCAACGAAATTTTCAAATGTTAAGTACTTACATATGATCTAGTGTACTCAAAGAAACGGAAAACTGCTGATCTAACCAGCTAAATTCATTAAACAATTCCCAGTTACAAAATTCTAATAGTATAAAGGCTTATATAGATTAGTTTAAAATTAAAAGCAAGGTAAAAAGAATTGCAAAGAAACGTTTGCAGTTAAAAAGAAGTTAAAAATCAATATTAAGAATATCTGTGAAATTTTCATTACAAAAAATTTAATATGCAGTAAAGTAATATGTGAGCACATAATGTTGGGTAATTGTAATATGAAAGAAATTCGGTGGTAATAAAAAAATTCTATCGCTTACTCAATTATCAAAATATTATTTATTTTACAATTTTAATTTTTATATATATTTTATTCCTTGACCATTCAATGGTATAAGTTGTTTAATTTAAATAAAATATATTTAACGATTGCAATTTTTGTGTATAACATAAATTCCAGTTTTTAAAATATAATATCTAAAACTCTGAATATGTTATTTTTATAAGAAATTTCCTAATAAAAATATAAAAAATAAGAAAAAAAATTAATATAAAATTATATTACATAAAGGGAAATTTGTAAATAAAAAAATCCCTCCTGTTGATAATATTTGCAGAAAGAATATTTCTAGTTTTTGTATTATTTTTCAAGTTATTAAAAATACACTAGCCGAAATTAAAAATGCAATATTAAGAAGGAGTGGCCCAGAAAATTATAAAAATTTCAGGTTACACGCGTTTTACCGAGTTGTGCAAATGATATGAAATGCGCAGCTCTCCAGCGCACGTAGGATAAGGTATAAGGTACCAGCAAAGCAAGCAATAATTGTGGAACGGCCCAATATGCAAAAATGGGAAATCATGGTTTGGGGCTCATTGCATGCGATTTCAGATCAAATCTAGTTTGTATTTACGGTACTGTGACAGCTCAACGTTACGTGGATGATCTGCTTTGACTGGTGACACTCCTCTACCTTCAGGGAGTGCCCAATGCTCTTTATCAACAAGATAACGTCCGAGCCACTTAATCACATGAGCCAACATGCCCTGCAACATGTACAGCTGCTTTACTGATCACCGTACTAGACAGATCTCCCATCAATCGAACACGAACTGATAATAACAACATTAACTATGACACACTTTAAGATTAGACTATGGACCAATAAAAGCATAATGCTCATACTTATTAAAAGTAAAATACTTAAAGTTATACAACGTTAGCTTAGATCCTATTTTCAAAGTTGATTCTTTAAATCAGCATTAACGCGCTTATGGATTAATATCGCATTAGGATATACCTTGAATGTAATGAATATTTATATTTCTTGAAATTCATTTATTGAATATTATGAATTTAAATATCTCATTTGCTGTAATTCATTAATAAAAAAAATTTAGGAAGATTTATTATTAACTAAGCACATCATTAATAAAACAGTTAATATTATATTCAATTTTATAAAAAATGATACCATTTTCTCGAAATATTTTTGATAAATTCTGATTATTAAAAGGAAGGATTTTTTTGTATCATTAAATTTAACTTGTGCTCTTTATTTTCAATGCTAAATGCTTATACCTTCATGTTGTTTTCAGCAAAATCACAACAAGTCATATTGTTTGCCAGAATTTTATTTGCTTTATAAGGAATAAAATCTCATATCTTCATGTCTTTATAGATTTTATCACACTGGAAGTTGATATTAACATTATTTAACTTAGAAACTTAATAATCTCATGCAACATCATTAATCATAGGTATATTTGGCTGTATCTACGCTTAATATTTTTCAAAGTTTCCTTAATGAAACTTTGGTAAATATAGTTTTTAATTCAAATTTAATAATAATTTTTGATTAGTGTTTTTTTCATATTTATAAAATTAATTTATCATAAAATGTTTGCTATTAAAAATTATTGATATTTCACAATCACACTGATTATGTTAGTAAATTTCTATTACAGCCCCAAAATGTTTTAATAGTAAAGAATACACTTTCATATATTTGGATTAAATATTTTTTTAGATATCAATAAATGTTAAATGATGATAAATAGGGAAGTAAATAGTATTTCTTTTTCTTCAAACAAATTTTTTGCCATTTCTAATATATGCTATTTTTCGTTTTTAATGATTTTTTTCATATTTATTCCATTATATTTTTAAAGTTATGTGTTTTTTTCTATTTTTTTCATATATTTCTGCGAATTTAAGGTTGAAACAGACGATAAATTTTATTATATCAATATAAAAAAAATTCTTGCAGGAAAAATGTTAATCGTAATTTAGTTTATTATTCTCATTAATGGAATGAAATTAAAAATATTGGTGCAAGCTGCTAACTTTCCGTTATCTGAAATAAAGATTATTTTCCCAAAAGTTGGCTTACGCTGCATGAGGTGAGATAACAAAGTCCTGTTTTCGTGGAATCACAACATCAAGAAGTACGAGCTTTCGAAATAAGACTGATTTTCACTATCAATCCATGTGTTTCTTCCTCTAATCTCGTTTCCAAACTGAACACAGGAGGCTGATTAGAAGAAAATCGACAGTTCTTAGATTCCTTTAGTCCCAGATACTTCAGCATCTGCACAACAGCGCCATTATTCTTGCTGCTTTCTCGGTTGCAATGCGTATTTGCTTTCAGTAATTGAGTTAACTTCCGGGTAGGAAGTTCCTTAGCATGGATGGAAAGAAGCATGTAAGAATTTTTTTCAGTTATTCCTTCCGAATAACAATTACCAATTCAATGTATACTATTCTTATTAACGGTTTTTGATAAATTCGTTTGTTTGGGCTTCTTCCACGGTTTCCAAAATTTCTAAAATATATTTAGGCTGCATAAATGCATTATTCATGTCTTTTTTCAAATTACAAAAGTAGATTCTTTCTAGGAAATGTTTCATTAAAATTTCCCAACAACTATGGACTGTAAAACATAAGGGACGAGCTAGAATAGTTATTATTTTATTTTATAATTTAAACATAATATATGTGCTAAATTCATTTTAAAAAGTAATGAAAGATTTTAAATTGTATATATTTTAGTAAAATATGATAATTGAGGTGCATTAACTGTCAAATAATATTAATTTTATGATGTTTAGATCATTTTGTTTGTAAAGTTAACTCATAGAAACATTGTTCGAAAAATAATCAAAATAAGTTTAAAATTATCAGACGATTAGAAATTAGGAATTTTTTTTCCATGCAATTTTTTTTCAAAATAGTCTTATAAACGTAAATTTAAAATTTTTTAAATGCCCATTATGCATATATTTTTTTAAAATATTACTTTAAGTTTTTGTTACTATGTCAAAACAGAGTAGGTTTATGCTATACGAAAAGATGTTAATCCTTGTGAGAAATATTTACTTTTTATTGTCATCGAATAGAATGGGTTTATTAATATCTCAAATCCCAATATTTTCTTTTAATTGATATCTTACAAAATATGGCTTCAAATTTGAAATCCAACCTTTTATATAATTAGTCATATGCTATTTAACTCAATATCTCCTCCACAGGAGTATAACGAATGAAGAAAGCTGCAGTTTGGGTTTTCTGTAGGCATATTTTGGCCATGGCTGCTTGAAGAGTTTTCAGACTTCTACACTTATAAATTGTGAATCTGAATGACCAGAGTCCAGAAAGAAAAACACGAAATACAGTAAAAACATTATATCAATTTTCAGCTTAATCTTAGCTATATCGTTTTGAAATGTTAGATAGAGGAATTACTCTTTCCGACAAATAAAACATTGAACATTAACATTGTTGGAACAATTTAAAAAGTAAATTTTTTGTTGTATGAAAATTTGCATACAGAAAGCTGCTAATTACATTAAGAAATTTTATCATTTTTACTCATGATTTTTATTTTATTTTTCTAAAAATAATTAATATTTTTTTTTTATATTATTTAATAAATTTTGAATATGTTTGCAATTTTTTTTTTATTTTACTGTATTGGTAAATTCAAGATAAA
This sequence comes from Latrodectus elegans, assembly GCA_030067965.1. NCBI lineage: Eukaryota > Metazoa > Arthropoda > Arachnida > Araneae > Theridiidae > Latrodectus > Latrodectus elegans. The sequence goes on along the minus strand of CM057814.1, from coordinate 58,345,730 downwards.
ATATTTTTAAGTTTCTAACAGTTTAATAAATATAATATCAATATTAAATTTAAATATAGTAAGATTTTGTAAAATATCAACGCGTAAAGGAAGTATGAAAAAGATTGCTCGTTGTTCCATCATTTTATGAAATTGATATGATGTCGTACCATTTAAACTAATTTGGAATTTAGTACGCTATTTACCCCTTAAAAAACTATTTCAATTAATTTATTGAATAAATTTTACTATTTACATCTATCGTTTTATCAAAAATAGAAATAACATATTTATGGTCAATGTAACCACACTTCAAGTGAATTGACTTTCTGAGAATTAAAACAAAGGCAAGCGATGTTTCATACTGTTGATATTACAGGATGCAACGTTACCTTATTGGGGCTCACTTTTTATGAACAAGAATCCCACATATTCCAAAACTTCTTTCAAAATTACTTGAAATGTTTTATTCCTTTTACTAAAATTTAAATTTGCAGCATAAATAAGTCACAGTTATATCAATTCTAGTTTCATCCCAATTAAAACAGCAATAATATGTTGGTGGATTCCATCGCTTACACTTTTAGCATACTGACTTGCTTAGAATTACATAAAACAAAAAGCAAGTAACTGGAGAGGACAAAAGATAAGCAGCAGCTTCTATTACGCATGGGCTATTTGATCGTTACAGTATATTTGAATATGCTTGTAGCAAAATGTCTCGCTTACTTTGAAACTCTCTATTGCAATAAAAGTACAATTAGGCAATTAAAAATGGTCGAATATTATATATTTCTGTTATCATATAACTTCCTACTTAATATAAATAATTTTATTTTAGCTACATATTAATTGAATTTAACATTTCTCAACCAAAATCATAATTAAATGTGTTTTTCCCATCAAATATACTAGAATAAAAATATGTAAGTAATTAGCTACTAAAATATAATATTTTTAAACTTTGGATTTTAAATTTTTATTTTTCCTGTATTTTAGTTTCAAAATCAGTGGTCTTAAATACAATCAAAACAAATGAATTTCAATGTGATGATTTGATTTGGTTGGTTTGTCGTTGAAAGGTCATTTTTCACATATTGGGATTAATTAGATTAGAACTTACATTTTTCAATGGATTCCATACGACTAATAACATTTAAATCCATGGTGAGATCCCGCTCCACGAACTATTGAACCGAAGGCCTAAGTTCAAGCTGTTTTTCTGTTAACTCTGTTTTGTACAAAATTTCATTCAAATCAATACTTATAACCGTAAAATGGTAAAACTATATTAAAATACTGTTTCTGAAAAATAATATTTAAGCACTGGTTTAATCAGAATTGAGAAATGTCAATAACAATTTCAGTTTCGCATGTGTCAATATACTTAGGAGTTTTCCGACTTCCTTCCACTGAAGCATTTGTTTTCAGTTTAAATGGTTTTAACAATAATTGAAGATTAAAGACAATATTAGTACAGTGTTAAAGAAAAATTTATATCCAGGATAAAGTGTTCTAGATGCATTCCGTTTCATACAGTATTATGCTATTTTTAGTACAACAAAGAAAATATTCAAAAACATTGGGAAATACATAAAAAATCATTCTAATATTCAAAAGTACGCTTGTTAATGCACATAAATGAAAAAAATAATTATTATTACTATTTTTACGTGTAGTAACAATATAGAAAGGAAGTGAAGATTCCATTTTATAATGCAATAATTTTTTTTTCAATATTGAATAATCATCAATATTTATAACCTTGCTTTTTTATTTCCAACTGACGCACTTATAAAATAAGCATCAATTTTGATTGCATTCATTTATAAAAATTTTCACTTTAAGCTGATGTTAAACCTTTAGATATAATTATTGAAAGGGAATGTGTGTGTGCGATCGATATGGCTTATTATAAATTAATATCTTAATAAAATCATTCAGGTGATATTTAATAAACTTCAAAACAACTGTACAAAACTTCCTGAAATGTTTTCGGTAATAAACATTTAAAGCGAATACTATTGAGTTGTTTATAAATTCAGTTTTATACTAATCATTTTTATCATACTCATGATTTCTGATGGTATATACTATTTAATTATTTCGTTGCTATATGTATTATTAACGTTTAAACGTTCTTGTCATTTTTATTAATTTCACTCTCATTTTCAGTGTTTGTTTTTGTAATAAATAATTTTATCATCTACTTTCATCTTTTAAAGATCCATTCAAAATATCTATGAAATATTCTACCTTAATTTTATTAATAAAACAAAAATATTTTATTGCACAATTTACGAATAAATATACATGTTTCATAGGAAAATACACTTGTTTTTTTTAGAAACAATTATTCTTTACTTTTTCCATGTAGCTGGGGCATTTACTACTGAAAATGCGAACTTGAAGCACACTCTAATCTTTATTACACATCGATGGTTAGGTACTTCCATTCATTTAAATGTAAATATTAAAGAGTAATTTTCACGATGATCCTACACAATGTATTTTATTGATACCATTCATTGCTCAAAAATTCACGGAAAAGCCTTTAATTTAAGATTTAAAATAAAATTCTGAGCTTATTATAAAGTTTCGAAAATACTACTTTAAAAATAATGTAATCATCTTTTTGCATTGAAATGGTAAAAACATGCGTTTATCGAACATTAATTTTTCCTTATCTTGTCTGAAAGGATACTTTATTTTTATTCCAGTTTCAAGCATTCTTGAAATCTTCTTAAAAGCAGGCAGTACTTAAAAAAGTTACCAAATTTTGCGAACTTCTTGTTATACATTTCCATAGAAGCCAGTGTGTTATGTATAGTTGCTATTATTGTAATAGTTTTTCTTCCATAACAAGCTCTTTAAAAAAAGACCTTCAACGATGTGGTACAAGAAATTTACTTAGTTTTATATTTCTACTTTCGCATCCAATTATAAAAGAAGAGTTTATAAAGTGCACTAAAAAATTTAAATTTTCTTAGAAACGTAACCACTACATTTAAGAAGTCTATTTTATTAAAACAAGATAGAAAACAACGATTTTCAAAATACGCTGAACAATAGTTTCAAATCTCATAGTTTTTATTCCAATTAATCAAACACCTGCCAAATTAGAAGTTTGGTATAAAATTTACAATACTTTAAAATTTGTTCTTGTTATCTAGCACCTAGTTATCTTGCTAACATTTATCTAGCTCCTAGTTATTTTGCTAACATTTATCTAGCTCCTGGTATCTTGTCCTAGTTACCTAGTTATCTTGTTCTAGTTACCTTTCAATCTAAAATTGTTGCTAAATGTCTTATGAACTTTAAAAAACAAAATAAAACAAATTGATTATATATATATATATATATACAAACACACACATATATATATATATATATATATGTATGTATATATATATGTATATATATACATATATATATATGTACTTATATATATGTATATATATATGTATATATATATATATATATATATATATATATATATATATATATATATATATATATATATATATATATATATATATATATATATATATATATATATATATATATATATACAAACACACACACACATATATATATATATATAATTTTATAGGAAACTATTTGATGAACTTATTCTACTCTTATTATTAAGGACCTATAATATAAAATTAAAAATTTATTCTTATTTCGAAAGTAATATGAGATCATTTTAGATATAATTTCCATCAACACTCATTTAACTAAATTCAAAATCATATAAGAAACTGTTAGTATTCATAAAATGCTTCCTAGCGTAAAAAATATGGAAAAAGTTACCAGTTTAAAAAATGAAACAGATGTATTTTTAGATAAATTAAAACATTTATTAAACCATTTCACAAATAACAAAACTAAATTTTAAAAATATTACTTTAGAATGCAGGAGTACATGCTTCTTTAATAAATATTACTTTAAATTAATATTTTTATTTTTTTACTACTTTAAATCTTAATTTCAAGGGAGGGGACGTAATTTTATTATTAAAAAAATCATTGATTAAATATGACTTAATTGAAGTAAATCTCTTTGTTAATTTTATCATTCGAATCGCGTAATTTTTAACCTAATATGGACCTATTTTGTAGTTTACACCCAGTTGCAGATTTTATATACAAATTATCAAATTACTTATAAATATAATGTGTCATATCTAAATTTATTAACGATCTTCTGAAAACATATTTTAAATAAAAATAATGTAAATCTTGAGCTTAATTTCACATGCATAAGGAAACTTTTTAAAAGGAAATTAAGTTTTATTTCACAAAAAGTTTATACTAAACACAAGGAAGTTAAACTTAGACATTTTAAAGTATATTTTAATTTTGACTGAATCAAATATGACATTGATGAATAATTGGCGATTTTTTTTCATTTTAATGCCTCAGATGCAAAATTGTTACTTAATTTAGTTTATTATTAAGGATTTTATTCGTTTTTTCACTTGTAAGCGAGCAAATCAATATTGAATTTAACTGTATGTACGAAATGTTTTTAAGATATAATTGCAAGAACTGGCATAATAAGTAACTTAAAAATAAAGAAATATTGAAACACGTTTTTGAAACAATACAAACTTACTCATTTCAGTATCGTTATAGAAATAATCAAAATTCATCAAAAACACAAGCAATATTTTAAAATAAGTTGCCAAATATAATTATAACTTGAATGAATCATTATTAAATTTACATGTATTTAACATTCATTTTAATGCGTCAAATGCAAATTGTTTCTATTCATTTAGAAGTTTATTAAGAAGTATTTAATACATGTTTCTGACAAAGAAGCATATTAAAGCAATATTAAATTTAAATTCTTTTTTATGTACAAAAATTTTCTGTTAAGATTTATTTGTTGGGACTGGTTATACAAATAATTCAAAAATTCAAAAAACATTGGCATCCATTTTACAAATAAACTTTTGCTTTATTTTATTACATTTATTATATTTTCACAAAATAACATTCTAAATAATTTTGGTATAAATTTAAACGGTAATTTGTTTAAAAATGAAATAAAAATAAAGGAAGAATGATATTTTAAGCAAAATACACATTTTTATTCAAAGAATGATTGAAAAATATGCAAGTATATGCTCACATTTTACATTTGACAAACGAAAATATTTGTTTTAAAATTTCTGTAGACATTTTATTACATTATACCATTATTTCGTCTCAATCTATGATTATAAACCATTATTGATTTATAACTTTAAATAAATCGATATGAAATTAAGGAAAATACTCATTTATTCAAGTCAATAGTCTAAAAGGATTGTTTAGGCATTAAGAAGCTAATCCATGTGAGCTTAATAATGAAGTTTTTTTTTTTTTGGTCTCTTGTGTAAAAATATGTGTGATTTATTTTCTGTTTTAAATTATTCTTATATATATATAACAATATTTTTAAGACTTCTGTAGTATCATTTATGAAGCATTCAGTATTATAAGGAAATAAAAATGCTTTTCATATTATGCATTTAGTTGCGCAAACTTTTTGTCATTTTGTAACACATAATAGATTATTTGTTACTAGATTAATTTAAATAGATATTATATATATATATATATATATATATATATATATATATATATATATATATATATATATATATATATATATATGTATATATATATATATATATATATATATATATATATATATATATATATATATATATATATATATATATATATATATATATATATATATATATATATATATATATATATATATATATATATATATATATATATATATATATATATATATATATATATATATATATATATATATATATATATATATATATATATATATATATATATATATATATATATATATATATATATATATATATATATATATATATAAAATATTCAATTATTAATCATAAAAATGAAATCTATATATTGTAACGATATCTGAAATTCCAAACTTTTTAAAACAATTCTTCAAATTTTATTCTGTGAACTTATTCAATAAGATCAAAAAAATCGAAATTAATTGTTGTAATAAAACTGAAAAAATTATATAATAGCTTCTGGATTAATGAGCGTGGATGGAAAAATAAGTTAGTTAATTCGGAAAAAGATGTTAAAGTAATTTGACTCGTCCTTGACACATTCTAATGGACAATCAGAGGTGAATTCTGGATACAATTTCCTATCACGCAAAGGTGCTGTTCCGTAATGAACTAATGGTTTTAATAAAATATGAGTTCAATAACCTTTGAAGTAAGATTTCAATTTACATTATAGAAATTTTCAAGTTTTCGTAACACTTAAATTTTGAACTTAAAAATCTTAAGATTTATTTAATAAAATATTTATTAATTTATGTAAAAAAAATTTCAAAGAAAATTATTTATAATTTTTTTAGTTTATAATAATGATAATTATTATTTATACGATTATATGAATAAAGAACTTTTTTAACCTTTTCCAGAGGACATAGTTTTAAAATCATGATTGTTTTAAAATATTTCCTATGCAACCCTTACAATCATTATATAAAAATGAGGATAATTAAGAATTTTCATCAAATTCCTTGATTTTTATCAATCAATAATAAAAGTATTTTATTTTTTTGATGTGTAATGAAAATAGGAAGCTAAATTTTTAATCAGAAAATCACAAAATATATAAAATTTGAACTTTAAATTATTGTTCGTAAATACCCATAATAATTAAATTGCATTATAAGTTTGTTATAAATAAACACTTAACACATGCATAATATTAAGAAATTGTATGAAATTATAGACAATTGATTCCTATATATATATCCTAAATATATTCCTATATATATATATATATAATACACCTAGTAGTTAATACACATAAATCTCTTGTTTTTAAAAAATACTAATAAAGATTTTATTGAAAGAAAGAATAGAAAGCTCTAATTTTTAACATGCTTGGTGCTTAACACATTTATGTATTAAATTAACATGATTGAATTTTAGGTTATGTAATTAAATTAAATATTTAAACTCATTTAGATAAACCAAAAAAATAGTTTAGAATTTTTTTTTTACAGTTTGACAAAACTCGTTTGCATCATAATAAATATTATTTTAAGTTGATAGCTAATTCTGTTGATTTTAAAAATGTTTCATTGCAATATTTTGTCTGATTGTATGCATTTGTATGACATAATACAGCAAAAATAAAATATATCTTTATGTTTTTATAGAAATGTTCTGATAGCAAAGTGACGAACAAAGAAATCTACACGACATTCGCCAGGACGTTACCTCCTAGTACTAAAGTATCCAAGTCCTTAATCTCTTTGTTGAAGTACTTTCAGTGGACAAGACTAGTATTGTTAGTAGCGAACAATACTTCCAACAGACAAGTAGCTGAAGCTCTCTCCGGCTTAGCACTTCTGCATAATATTGACATAATAGAAACTTTCCTCTTACCTGCTGATTACCTAACAAAAGATAACACGACGCTCAAGAACATTGTATTAGTCACGTATATGAGAACCAGAGGTAATTAAGTTCTAATTATAATTATGTAAGTTAATATAAATTGTGTTCTATAAATTTAGTAAAAATTTCATAATTGTGCTCTCAATTTCTGTTAATCATATTAATTTTATTGTGATCTGTAAAAGATAATTGAATCATTTATTACTAAATTATTCTCAAATGCAATTCTAATTGAATTACAATTGCTTTTACTTACGTAATTTTTTGGCATTTAAGGTTAGAAAAACCATTTACAACTATTTTCTTCAAATTTAAATGAAATGTATTTAATGGATTATTTAATATATGACTATTAGAGTTATTAAATAAAATACGGTTTACTGAATGTATTATAAAGTGATTATTAATATAAAATAAATAGTATACACTACTGACCATTAAAATTGCTACACCAAGAAGGCGACATGCTACAGACGTGAAATTTATACGAAAGGAAGAAGGTGCTGTGATATGCAAATGATTAGCTTTTCAGCGCATTCAGACAAAGCAGGCGCCAGTAGCGACATCTACATTGTGTTTAAATGAGGAAATTGTTCAGCCGGTTCCTTATACACAAATTGCATTTGAACGTTGTTGCCTGGTGATAAGTTGTTGTGATGCCTCGTGTAAGAAGGAGAAATGCGTACCAGCACGTTCCTAACTTTGATAAAATTCGAATTGTAGCGTACCGGGATTGTGGTTTATCTTATCGCAGTATTGCTGCTCGCGTCGGTCGAAATCCAATGACTGTTAGCAGAATATGGAATCGATGGGTTCAGGACGGTAATACGGAACGCCATGCGGGATCTCAACGGCCACATATCACTAGCAGCCGAGAATACAGGCATATTATCCGCATGGCCGTAATGGATCGTGCAACCACGTCACGAGCCGTGAGTCAAGAAACGGGGTCGTTTGGAAGACAACAAGTGTTTGCACGAACAGTTCGACGACATTTGCAGCAGCATGGACTCTCAGCTCGGACACCATGGCTGCGGCTTCCCTTGACGCTGCGTCATAGACAAAAGCGCCTTCAATGCTGCAATCAACGACGAACCTGGGCACACGAATGGCGAGACGTCATCTTTTGAGATGAATCCAAGTTCAGTGCACAGCATCATGATGGTCGCATCCGTGTTTGGCGGCATCGTGGTGAACGCACACAGGCAGTGTGCATTCGTCATCGTCATACTGCCCCATCACCTGGCGTGATGGTATGGGGTGCCATTGGATACACGTCTCGGTCACCTCTTGTTCGCATTTACAGTGCTTTGAACAGTGCACGTTACATTTCTGGTGCATTACGACCCGTGGCTCTACCCTTTATTCGAGCCTTGCGAAACACTACGTTTCAGCAGGATAATGCCCGACTGCATGTTGCCAGTATTTTACGAACCTTCCTTGATACGGAACATGTTCGGCTGTTGCCCTAGCCAGCACGTTCTCCAGATCTTTCACCAATAGAAAACGTCAGGTCAAATGTTGCCGAGCTACTGGCTCGTCACCAAACGCCAGTCACTACGGTTGATCAACTGTGGCATCGTGTTGAAGCTGCATGGGCATCTGTACCTGTACCTGCAATCCAATCTCTGTTTGACTCAATGCCCAGGCGTATAACTGCTGTTATTACTGCCAGAGATGGTTGTTCTGGGTACTGATTTCTCAGGATATATCCAGCCAAATTTTTTGAAAATTTAATCACTTGTTATTTCTTGTATAATGTATTTGTCCAATAAATATCATTTTGTTATCTGCATTTCTTCCTGGTGTAGCAATTTTAATGGCCAGTAGTGTACTTAGATTCGTTTATATTTGTAAAATAATTTCATTTCATTTGAAATGTTTCAAAAAGGTTATATAGTTTTATTTAAATATTTTATTAAGTGTATAATATTTTTAATGAATAGAGTCTTAACTTGGTGATTTTTATCTCAATAATTTATGGTTTTGTATCTGGAATGTAGCTTTAATAAAATATTTATGATTTTTTTGAAAATATAATTAGAAATTTTCCATTATTTACTTTTCTCATTCTTTGTCTGTAGGACGATTTTTTTATATTTATCAAAAGTTTTACCATTAGTAAATACAGAGTTTAACAACATAGTAACATGTTATAAATTCCTTTTGAAAAAAATTTATAACTTTAACTTAATAGATAATTAATAGATTAAACTTAATTGATAATTTTTAAATTTCATCAATACATCTATTAATCATACAAGAAAGAAATAAACTCTGAAATTGGTATAAAATATTCGTTAATATGTATATGTAAAAATAAATAGAACTTTTTATCAATTCAATTATTTGTTAAAATGCAATAAATTTGTAAGAAAGAATTATTTTTATTAGTATAAATATTAATATGTTAAAAGTTATTACTTGGAATATTTCTTTTAAAAAATTGCATAATATTTAAATTCAGATATATAATTATATACTTGTTAAGTAATGCATACTTCGATATAATTTGTCGAAATATTATATATAAAACATTAAACTTTAAACTTACAAAATTATTATAAAATTTCTTGTTAAATATTTTAACATTTTGCAGGCGTTTTCCAATCGGAAAGTGTCTACAATCATTTCCCATATTGGATTAAGTAGATTTTATTGAAAACACCCAATCTTTATGTACAACACTAATGTGCAACATGAGGTTTATGGAAGTAAATTATTTAAAATGATTGTTACAATCATAAATTAAATGAAAAAATTAGAGAACAACAGACAAGGTTTCTTGTAAACGTTACGTTCTCTAGCCAAGTATAATGTCGAATATATTCAAAATATTCGGCAAGCTTAATCTAAGGCCATAGGACATGAGAAAATCTAATGTTCTACACTTTGAAATACTTATCTAGAGCATTTCCATAAATTGTTTGATCTTCGACTGTGAAATGAAACAGACAAATTAAAATTTATTATGACCAGATAAAAGCTAAAAGACTTTAAACTTAATGGAGTAAAAAGATTTGGATTGCAGTCTATTGTAAACAGAACGAAATTCATTCCTTCGTTCATTTTACAGTAAAATACGAAAGTTGTACTTCTGAAACCACATTTATTCTGCATACGATATTTAAAATAACAAACTTCTGAATGGTCTTCAGGAAGAACAAAAGCAAGACTTTGATACCATTTCCAAAGAAAACCATATTAAATCTCATTTCAGTAGTTTCTTTACAATCTCAATAATTCATGAGCTCTGCAATAGCTTGATAAAAATCATAGAAGAGGACATTTCAATTTGTGCATCTTCCAAAGTATCAATGCCAATGCATCGAAAATGCTCTCCTCACATTTAATTTCGAAATCATTCCGAAGAACTCTTTCAAAAACAAAGTAATACCACTGTTTGGATTCAATAAACACCAGTAATATGAAGAGTTGTCCGATAACTTACGTTAAATTTATTTTAAAATCATGTTCACAGGCACGCCAATGATATGAAATTAAAAGTACAATGCATTGCTTACAAATAAGTCTTTTTTTTGCATGATTGCTTTTGTTAAAAGTATTTTTGGCAATTTAGTGAAAACAATAAATTTTTTTTTCACATTTGGTGCATAGGAATTTAATATGCGTTTCTCCATGTTAAATTTTGAACATGATTGATATCACGCATTTACCTCCAAATTCCAATAGAGAATCTTCAAATTTCAAAGGAAAAATATTTGTTTTAACAAATTTTCAAGAAACAATCCTAACTTTACTGTTTGACGGATTGAAAGGGAGTTTATGAGAAGTCGCTGAATTGATCACAACATCTAGCACTTCTTTCTAACCTCAAAAGAATATTATTCCCAGTTTCTCCTTTGAAATACAGATCATCTGCAAATGCAATTTTTAAAATCCATCGAGATTGATAAAAGTATCTCATTTATTATTAAGCGCCACTGAGTAGATCTGCTGACAGAGCCTTAAAGAAAGCCTTTTATGGAGAATAAACCTTAGCCTCCAAACCAAGCTTAAACTCAACGTTCCTTTCCCTCAAAAATATTTTGAGTAGATCCAGATATTTTTATGTTGATAGATATTATATGTAGTATAACAGATTATTTTAAAATTGATTTAGCAGATTGATGGATGGAAAATACTTTTGTTATATTAAATATGTTTTCAATAATGAAATGTATTTTATAGCTATATTTTGACAGAGAAGTAGTTAAAAAATATTACATCTTTCATCTCATACTTAAATTATAAAGTCTTCAGTTGAATAAAATATTTTAAAGGTAAATTAAAAGTTTGGAAATGAAGTATTTTTCAAGTATATGTATTCATAGAATTATTTTGCTTAAATTCAGGAAGCCATGCGAAAAAAAATTTTAAATTTTCTTCATGAATAGTTCAATAGTGTTTACAAAACCAAAGACAGGTGATTCTGACAACCTTTTTTTAATTATCTTTAAAGTATTAGTAGATAAGAATGTGTTTAATCTCGAGATCATAACTATGTTTTTTGACTCAAGAATAACGAGGCACTGTGTTTTATGATTCTGGTTTCCTTTATAATGCCTATGTTATATAATGTTATGTAATATCTTTATAATGCCTATGTCTTTATAATGCATCTATGTTTTATTGTATTGTTTAAAAAGCGATTTGGTAGCAGCAACTGTTATCCTCATATGGGTCCACCACTATGACATATTTAAGCAGATAGGGCATAATAAGACACATTTAAGCAAGATAAGGCATGTTGAAGTGGAATAAAACACGAGACTGAATTATTTACAATTTCGAGCGATATTTCCTTCATGTCGAAAATCTTCCGTTGCTACCCTGCTTATCATATGCTTGTGAGGTGAAGAGCTCGTCCAGTTGATGGCCCATAACTGATATGCCCTTTTTATGAAGTTGCATGCTTTTTTCCCTTATATTCCATTGAAAATCTGTTTTAACCAATGTTTAGCCATCGGAGTGTTATTGTTATTGCCCATCATGGTCATTTCATGTACTCTTTTCTCAGGAAATATTCCCCCGAGTTTTTCCAGAATATAAACATTAATATTTCCAGTTCATATTGCATAAGCAGTAAATATTACGTTGCTATTTGTGTTTTTTCTTAGGTATAAATTTTAATGACAAGTACCGTAATTTGAAAAAGAATTTACACGCATTAATTTGATAATATACTAAGTACAATTGCATCAAATTATTTTCAAACTATATATGTGATTTAATACATAGATGTTTCCTTTATATTATTATCAACATAAAAATGTAACTATTTTTCACATACATTTAAGATTAACTAACTATATATATATATATATATATATATATATATATATATATATATATATATATATATATATATATATATATATATATATATATATATATATATATATATATATATATATATATATATATATATATATATATATATTTAAAAATAAATTTAAATTATTACATAAAAAATATTGAATATTTTGATTGTAACAAAATATTTAAATTGTTGAGAATTATTTAAACATAGTAAAAAAATTTTTAAGAATTTTTAGCTTTATTAAAAATATTTTCCCTTCTAAAAAGACAAAGCTCTTAAAAGAGGAAATATCAATAAATATTCTGTATCATTTTAAAAAGTAAAACTTTTCCTAAAACTTGAAACAGATTTGCTTTTTCCTGATATGTTTCCAAAGATCCTTAACGATAGTTTTCAACAAGATTCGTAAACACACTTAACATCTTTTTTACTATATATATTCGCAAGGAAACATAAATAAGATAAGAAGGAAGAAAGCTTTTTTTCGTTTACAATTCTCTTGACACATCATTTTAAACACGTTAAGCGCGCCAAAAAGTAGGAAAACCAAATAGTAAATATTTTTTTTTCTGCTTGGTATCATTTTGAACTTATACTATAGTTTTATTTTATTTACTTTCGACATAAAATTTAATACAAAATTCCTTTAAATTTAAAATTCTATTCTTGGTTAATTTTGTTAAAAAAGTCCTGGAGTTTAAAAAATGCAAAGTTACGACAAAAGAATCTAAGATCATTATAATGAGGTTTTAATAAACAAATGTTTTTAATGTCCTGATAGATAGGGCATTTACTGGAAATAAATATATAAATTTAAGTTGGCTTCTAGTTTATTGTATGGAAATTAAAACACTTAGACATTTTAATGATTTTGCAGAAAATCATTTAAAATTGAATATGTGTGTGTTATGATTTTCTGGGTAATATTTAAACCATCAGTAGAATAATGCCTATTATTATTGGAAAATCTATGTTTTATGTAAAAATATCATAAACCTTAAAATAAATTCCTGAATTCCATTTATCAAATTAAAACTACGCAAAAGATCCTAATTAATAATTAATCAAGATAACTTTAATAATTAATCGAGATTTTAGTTACAGATTTTATGAGTATTATTTTAGCTATTAACTGTCTTTGTAATTTCATTGCGTTTTGCTTTGATGTAATATTCTTAAAGTTAGAGCTTCCCTAGTTTATTAAGAGTGAAAATATATGTTTGTTGATAATATATGTCTATGTAAAATATTTATTATAATAAAATAAATATTAAATGTATCCTACAAAAATGTAAAAAAAATTTTGACATTATCAAGCAAAATTTTCATATCGGGAATTTAATCCGCTTGGCAAATTAAATTTAATAATTAGCAATTTTCAATATAAATTCATTACACATTGCCTTTTCAAATATGAAGTAAGTTACTTTAATATATAATAATTAACGAAGTAACATATTCTAATGGTTTATGATATCAGGAGCAAAATAAAGCTGTCAAATAAATATCGGAAAAAACTGATTTGAAATGTTACATGATTACATTGATCTCAAAATTGTAGATTAAAATTTGTGTCAATATCTTTTTCTTAATATAATTTATTTAATTTTTTTTTTTTTTATATTTTGAACAAAACTTTTAAGAATAAACTAATCCTATTAATGACTCTTTATAAAACTAAGCATTATTGTTAAAATCATATCCAAACACTTAAGTATTTACATAAAACATTTTTATTATTTACGTATTGTGTATCTTCCTTTTTAAAGATGTGTTATTATTTTTCTCTAATGAATAAACTACTTTTGAAGATTTCTTATTCTTATGGAACACGCCTTAAGGAGATATCATATTAATTTCTCTTAAACTATTTTTATATTTTAGTTACTCTTATTTAAGACGAAATTTGTATGTAATGTCTGATTTTTATTAAATGATAACTTTTTATAATAAAATATTATTATGAAATGTATACACTTTTTAAACTTTTTATAATAAAATACTATTTAATGATTTTAAGAGAGAGATTTTTAATTATTTAGAATGCTTTTTAATCTTGAATGGTGTTACTATCAAAATTCTTTTTTAGTATTTAATAATTCTTATAAATATTACTATATATATAATATACTTTTGTAGTAATTCTTATAAACTTAATATGCTTCCAAATATACTAATATTATTTCTATGATGGTTTTTACACCATTTTTTTAAACATTCCCATTAATTTTGATTTGTTTTAATATTTTTCTTAATTTTTTTTTTTTAATTTCCAAGACTGAGGATTACAACAAAGAAATTAATGTACAATGTTTTATTTTGAATAATCATCTTTAATGAGATTTTAAATTAAAAATGAGTTTTGCAATTTTTATCAAACAATTTTTACGTGTAACGTATATATGTAGCTCTTGTCACAAATTTTTTATTGGAACAAAATTTATTATTCCTAAACATTTTAAAAACTTTAATTTCCTGATGTACTTTTGAATTTAAATGGAATTTTCCTTTCAAAACAAAAACGATGTTAACTTTTCTAATATCATGTCGATGTTTGCCTACGATGAGTCAACCCTTTTATAGTGTTTGCGTTCGGAAAGCAGTACATGTGAACCCTCGGGTAAAGAAATGTTTTATTACAAATTTTTACTAAGGAAAAATAATAATATTTATCTTAACATGACAGCCCTGCAAGAGTTTACAATTTGGATAGTAATAAAAAAATCGTAAAAATTTCATCCATATTCATCTGTTTGTTTTCAAGAACTCATATTTCCTTTTGTTTTCCTTATTGAAACTGATAAAAATGGTAAAGGAATGCATTACCTTTATTAACCTAGATGTTTACCTTTGTCCATTAGCTTCTCACTAACATAAATGTTTCGTTAAGAAAATGTTCACATATTGTTTAGGAAAAAAAGGATATTAAAGTAAAGAGGGAGAAATATTGATATTTTGTAATATTTTACGAATTTATGAAATAAGAAGTAAATAAATGACACAATAATTATCTTGTTAAAGAAAATATATTCTTAAACGAAAGAGTTATCGCAAATCTTGTATAGAAGCTAAATTCCTAAATTTCAGGATAAATTTAAAATAAAAAATTGTGTGCAATATCCGCTGAAGAGATGTCAAAATCAACTGGGAAATTGTGCATTACTACACTTTTCTCAGTTCCTAGAAAAAGTTAGTAAAGCAAATAAAAAGCTAATATTTTTTTTCTTCTCCAATTTTGTATAATCATAAAGTACAAGGTACATTGTGCGGAATTACATTTTTTTAAAAATGATAAAAAAATAAGCATAAATATGCGTTTATTTCCAACAATTAAGACAGCAAAAAATCTGTTTTATATGGGTGAAATGAAACAATCAATACTGTTTTCAAAAATATTATTCCTATTTTATAGAAACATGATTTGTAAGTTCCGATCAGTGATTTTAACAAGAAACTTTTTTCGCAAAACCTTGACATTTAAATGTGTTCTTGGTCTTGAATAAACATCGACTGCATTTCACATTAGACACAAGATATCAATTGCTTAGGTGCAGTCGGAAGAGATCTTGTCATAATGCATAACGTTTCATATCTCCGCTGAATTCACCCAATTTTTGCAATTCTATAAAGACTATTATACGTAACATTTTTGTGCTACTTTCTTAAAGAGTTATTGATAAAGACGTTGTTCATGTTTACATACGATTTCAAACTGCTGCATTTGCTAAATATTACTTAGAAAAATATGATATGACTATTGATGTCTCTAGACCTCAAGTTCATTCTGTACGTGAGAGATACTACAGGAAGATTGATTGCATAGATCTAACTCCCTTGAGGGATCCTCTAGGTGTTAAAAGTCAGAGCTTTGGAATTACTGTGCAATCATTAATGAATAGTTTCCTTCATAGTAGTAGAGCTTGGTGTAATGCTTTTAAATTGTATGAGGGGGCCACATATCTTATGATACGAAGAAGTAAGGATTGCAATAGTGATAAAACAATAAAAATACATTACATGGCGCAAAAGTTTTTAATCAGTGTAGTTCTCCGTAGCATATCAGCTGACAATAATGCTGCTTAACAGTCTGTGGTTTCGAATCCAACTTTGAAGTCAGATGATTATAGTTACACAGAATCTACTTTAAGCGGTAAATCTCAATCTAATTATCAATCGTATGCAACAAAATGATTTTTAAGTGACAAACAAATCTAACAGTCAGGCATTACATTCCTAAGCAATTGCTTATGCCATCATTACTTACCTTAACACTATGGTTTTAGGAACTCAAAATTTCATGTATTAAATTAATTTTTTGCCTCATTTTCATATTTGTAATCGTAATTTTAAGCATCAGTGAATATCAACCTAATATAAGAGATAATTTACAGAGTCAGTTACGTTCACTCAATTTTCAAAGCATTTTTGAAGTTTTTATTAAGCGTTGCATCATATGTCTTATATTAAATTAGTATAGTAATGATTCCAGTGTTTCTTTTTTGACATACTTATTTTAAATCTAAATTTTTAAAAAGAAATTAAAAACAATATATTTCAGTTAAAAATTAATGTTGCTTAATAAAAACAAACTATTTTAAGATGAGTTTTTTAAAAATATTCTGGTTATTTTTTTATTATGAATTCTACATATAAAAACCTCAGTCACCTCCTTTGAAATGCCATAAGAATCATTTTTCTTCTCCTGTGAATAAATCACTTCAGAAATTTCAAATGTTTTTAGAATATAAGTTAATATTAATAAAAGGAATGGAAGTAATAAATTTTGAAAAAAATGACGTCTATAAAAATGCACTCAAAAATTTTGTATTTTAAATTTTTTCTAAATAAGCATATTCTCGGTGCATACTTTTCACATTTATAAGATTTTTTTTTTTATTTTTTTATTTGAAAAGAGATAGACATCAAGAAGGATATAAAATAATTTATTAAAAAGAAGTCTCTCCGTCTCTTCAAAATATCTTAATCATAGCCAGAAGACATATAGTAGACAGTGGTACCCACCATATTTTCTTTCTGGGATGAAATTCACGAACTGCAGAACAAGAATTATCCTTGTTTTCATAAAACATCTCCACTAATAACGCATGTGCAACTAAAGGGAACTTCATTAGTAAAACTGGAAACATGGACTTAAATATGAAAACATCTGCGAATGTTCTATACCCAAACTTATTTTGAATAAGGTTTCCTCTTCTTCCCAAGCAAGCAAATTTCGAAATTTTTTTCTACAACTCATTGCTTCTTTTGATTTTGTATTTTATTGTTAATTGTTATTCATTGTTTTTAAATTTCATGTTAAAATTCAAACTGTGGAGGGCATTTCGGGACTAAATTTAATTTCAGATTTCTATGAGTGCATCTCGTGCATAGTCAAATACAAAATTTCCTTTCATTCTGTTCTGTTTGCACTGTAGGATGCCGTTTATAGAAGAAGTTGAATTTTAATCACATATCATACTCAATAAACATAATAAACATTTATCTCCTGTTAGTTATGAAGGTGATTTTACCACTTGGAAGAATCGAATCGTGCAATTATAATGACAAACGTCTATAACTGATGTATTTCCGTTTTTATGTGGATTTCTTTACATCTAAATGATATATAAACCAAGACAAATATAAATTGCAAAATATAAGACTCTTGTGGCATACATTTTTAAATAAGTAAATCAAACTACTCTAAATACAAATTTTATCATAAGTGGCAGTATCAGATAATATGAATGTTACAATTCCATGTTATCTAAACGTTCTTTACAAATAATCTTAGGAATTGATTAAAATTGTATAAATGTTTATTTAAATTAAACATTCAGAGTTTTTTCTCATTGCAGTGTATGTTGTTGTAGCCGACACTTACGCTCTAGTAGACTTGGTACGGTTTATGCAGGCACAAGGACTTCTTGATAAAGGAGAATATGTTGTGATATCATTAGAAGAACAAGAATTTTATGATCCAAGTAAAGAACATCAATACATTCGTAGAGGTATGTTAATTTTTGCTATTTCTGAGTTAGAAAAATCATTTCCTTAACAGCAACAAAACCCGCAATAATTAGATACCCAAAGAGTCTTCGTTTTAAACAAATTTTCTATAATTTGTAATGAATTCGCCTTCTCAAAAAATTGTAAGAAAATTCAAAAAAACAATTTATAACTCAGTTTAACAGTTCTGATTATTTAAATATTTGAATAGATTTTTTTTCAAGTTGAAGAGGTTTCATATGCAAATGTATAAGAATTAAATGACTGCGGATAGGGAGTCCCTATGTTTGAATTCCGGTTCGGGCATGAATGTACTTTCTCCATCTATCTATGCTGCCTTTTCCATTTCCTTGTATGAATGGGTTGTGAATGATTGCTTACACTATAAATGGGTACCTAAGTCATGTGTGTACTGAGGAAGTCGGAATCCACACCAAAATATGGTTCAGTTGGAAAAGTGGAGCAGCGCACCCAATAATGTCAGCCAAGCTGGCACATGACAACAACATGAGAATTAAATACTGGTGCCAATTTGGACTATAACGTAACGTACACGTAGGGAAAATTCCTTATAATTCTATATAAATTTGACAAATTATAAAAGATAATATACAGGTACCTTTTTCCAGTTTCCATTTCGAGTTAAATGACCACCATTTCGTGTTCCACCGACATATATGTTTAAGAAAAACTTACTTCATTGTAAAAACATTTTTGACATAAATGGCATTGATATGCTCAACATTTTTAAGTAGACAACTTTCAGCATCCAAAAAATTTATAGGAGTATAATGGGAGAGTAAACGATAATATTCACTTTCCTTAATTCATAATTTTAAATCTAAATAACAATTTTAAGAATATTGTAAAATACTATGATTTCAATATATGTACAACATTATATAATATATATTACAATCTATAATTACATAAATTTAATGTGATAACAAATATTAATATCTGTATATAATTGTAAAACAATTGCTGATTGAAATCAATGATTCTAAATCCTCTACATATGGACACTATGGTAATCTATTCTTGAAGTAAATCGAAATTTATTCCTGAAGACTATTCTGCTGGCCTTCTAGAAAACCATGATGATAGGTTATGGTACCACTGTAGAAGACTTTGTTTATATAATTGGCCGAAAAATTTATTTTAAAGTCGCTATGAGGATAGCTTCACCTTAGCCAAAGACTTTCAGATAAGGAATGATGCCCTTTTTACATACGAGTGGTGCATAGAAGAGGTAAACATGTTGGAAAATGGAGAATATTGACTTAGTTGTTGTTCTTGCTTAGCGAATAATTCCCCTAACTTATCTCGAAATTGAACATTATATATTAAAGAGGATTAATTTCCTTGATAAATTATTTACAGCAATTATTATTTAATTTGTAATATACATATTAGAAAATATGCAATTGCTTATTATGCATTGCCGTGTCCACACTCTACAAGTCACATTCAATTTCTTGGTTTTCTTTCATTCGGATTGTTCAACCATGTTCGAAATTGTCCATTTAACTTAAAGAGATTCATCAATGTCGTAATAACAGTAATAGTTTTCTCCAAGGAGTCTACTCGTTGTGGCTCTATGGCAATAAGGACTAGTAAATATTTCGCAACCGCTCAGATTTTTATTGCTTGTTTGTTACAAATTACGTTATAACTTTATACTAAAATTTCATAAATTATTTTAATTTATTAAAAAAAATTTTATTTAGCAAAGATTCGATATATTATTTCAAATTGAACCAAAATTATTCATTATAATTCTTATATTTTTGCTAAGTTATTGATATATTTTTTGTCAATTGTTTCAAATGTTCTTACACAAATGGTACTATATTTATCTTTACTATAGATTTCGAAGCTTCTTGGATGGCAGCGGATCCAATCCCATTTCGTTCTGTCTTACTCTTGAGTCCCGGTTCACCTATTAATCCAAATTATGGTTTTTTTCAAGAGCTTGTTCTTAACTACTCGGGATCAGATCCCTTCAAAATACCATTTCATCCATTCATTAAAGTAGAAGTAAGTATATTTTTTAATAAATATTTATAAACATTTAAATTAAAACTTTCTAAGGTTTATTTTTAATTACTTTTTCATTACTTTAACTTTGATTTTTTTATTGTAAAAAATAAGTATTTCTAGGATTTTTTTAACGAAAATTAAATAACTGCCATGTTATTTTATTATATACAATTTTAAGAAAGATATTTTATACTTTTATAAATTCGGAAATTGTATGTACAAATACACCTTAAATAATTACTCTTTTAATTTGTACTTTTATTAGTAAACTTAGTTATTTTAATGAAGTATATTTCTAAGCATTTTCGAAAGATGATAACTTAATATATATAACTTTCATTAAAATATTTCAAATTGATTTGATTAAATTTAGATTACTTTTTGGTTTTAAGAATTACAAATACAATTATTTTCAATAAAATGCTTATTGAATTGCAATGACAAATGTATTTTGATTTGATTTGCAAGATAATCTTAGGCTTACTCTCTAAAAACATTTTGTCGAGCATTATCTTGGCTAGCTACAAAAAGGCATAATATAATACCTAAGCAAACGTTATTATTATCTTCTTAATGAAAGAAACTGATCAAAGCAAAATGAAGTTAATACTATGAATAACATATTAATTGGTAACTAAAACCAGGTTAGAGAACGAATTACACACTATTTTTGATATTAAATTTTTGCTAACATTTTGTGTTTGTTATATAAATTCAAATAAATGATAAGTAATTAGTTAAAATTTTCATTTTCAATTGAAATATATATCAGGATTATGAGCAGAAAATAAAATGGTTTGCTCATAAAGAAAATTAGGTTTTCCAAAATGGAAATTTATCATTGTTATTAGGACTCAAAATGGGAGTAATTGTTGCTTAGTTTTCGGCAGAAGTGTTGCTTGGATAACTGTAACGATAAAATATGCAAGTTTTAAATGTGCAAAGAAATGTGAGTATGAAGAAATAAGCTTATTAAATGTAATATAAAAACTGATATTTTAAAGCAAAAGTAAAGTCACCAATATCTTACAAAATGTATCGTTTAATATTTAATTTCAGATTTTTGAGATCATGTAAACCTGGCAACTAAAAACAATCGCAAGACATTTGAACATCAGCCCTATTCGAATTTCTATAATTTTTTTTAAATTAATAGTGGGTCGTATTCCAAGGAAAGTAAGAAACATTCTTTTCCATAGACGTATACAAAAAAAGAAAAAAAAAACTGAAGCACCCCGCCTTTTTATGTACGAACTTAGTACGATAATATGCATGTACGAACTTTGGAAATAGATCTCTAATAAACATAAATCTTATATTAAGCTATGATGAGACTTCAGTTAAGATGTCTGTAAAATATGAATGGGCAACTTAGTATCTTTTCTTTTTATTAGATCTCCAATACAAACAACAGTATTTCCATCAAGGAAACATTTCTACATATATTTGTCCATAATCCAGATAAAAAAAAATCAAAAAGTTTTCTAGTTCCAACAAATAGGCATCCAGAAATTAAAAGCCCCAAATCCACCTCCCAACGTTCATCAAATTGCTTGGATCGAAACTTATTTTACCTTCTGTGTTCTAATGAGCGAGATCTTACATCTATATAAAGATTTGGAGAATCTCCTTTTGTTTACTTTTTGAATATTTGATGCCCAAGTATATAATTAATCTTTGTTTTTAATTCAGTTATATGTTTTATTAGTTATAAGGAATTTCTATCAATAGTATCTTTATAACTAAAATTTTTAAAGTAAACTTTATGAAGAAAGATTTCTATATTTCATTTAAATTCAGGTCCCAATATATGCTGGTTTAGCATATGATGCAGTGATGATATATGCTAGTGCTCTCACCAAAGCTCTTGCCAATAATGTATCTGCAAGGGATGGTATTGAAGTTTTTAATTACATAAGATCCAGAAATTATGAAAGTAGGTACATTTTATAAAGTATTTTGTATGTAAAAACGTATTTCCTTTGGTTTAAATAGTCTCCGTCTCAAGAATATTTCATAGTATTAATTAAAAATCATTCTCACACTAAACTGAGAAAATTTCAAATTAAAGAAACTTTTTCAAAAACATTATACAAACATTTGATAAATTCATTAAATAATAGAGACAAATGCATGCATTTTAAATAAAAATATCATTTCGTCCTGTTTTAGATAAATATATTAAAATAAAATAACAACGATTCTTGAGATTAAAACACAATGCCATCTGAACCTAAAAGCTAATCACCTTAATATCCTCAATAACAATGCACAGCAGAACAACAATTACAGTTTTATACCAAAGTACAGAGCGTATTAGTTTGCATTTAATTCAGAAAAATAACATTTCAGTATCTTACTTTATAGCTGGAGTTTCAGTAAAGATGTTGGTCTCATTACTTGTCAATGACGACAAAATTATTGTTGTTACAAGAAGTTTGATAAAATTGTTCTCTTACAATATGAAACAAAAAGTATTTTCACAGGCACATTAAAGTTGGTGTTATTTTTTTAGTAATTTAATCAAAATCAAATGAAATACTCTAACATTAATTAAGTATTGCATTAGAATATTTCTATTTTTATATAGTTTATACCGAGTGGTAACATTAAAGTTCATAATCATTTGTACTTTTAAGTATTTTCCATAGGTTACACAATTACAACTCTAAATACCTGTTGGAACATTTCATACTTTTAATCCCTTCTCAAAGAATACATTATTATAAAGTTAGTATTTTTAATCAATTTTTTCTTAAATTAGTCTAGCTAATAAGCTAATGTTATAGGACTAAATTTATTTTAAATTCATTTGCATTAGTATTTTTAATCAAAATATATCCAAAGTTGTTATAATTCTTTTCAAAACATAAACTATGTGAAAAATTTTTTTTAATATAATAAATAATATATCTAAATATAGAGAAAATGAATTATAAAAAAGCAGTAAGGAACGTTATAAATTATCTTATTTTTCATAATTTTTCCTGGAACATTTTTTAATTCCTGCTTAGGCATTCTGGGATTCAGTGTCATGATTGACGATAGTGGTGATGCAGAAGGTAATTACACAGTCATGGCATTAATGCCGAATGAAAACTCAACCCATTCCAGAATGCAGCCTGTTGCGAGATTTACACACCAAGGTTCAAAAGATCTTCCTGTAAGTAATTCAAATAAATGTTATTTAAGTTAAGGTCAAATAAAATTATATTATTTTTTGTTCAAATACAATGTTAAATACGAACTAAGATTTATTAATTTAAAAAATGGTATGCCCTACTATTAAAGAACTAAAATACTTTTTTTTGTCCCAAAACATTTTGCATTTGTTAAACAAGAGAATTTCAGTTAAAATTATTATAATTTTAGTTGTTTATTTATTAGTTATGTTTCTCATAATCATGGTAAATAAAAACTTTACAATTCAACTAATTTCTCAAATCTCAAACTTTAGTTAAATAATCTTTAGAGATTGTTCGTACTGAGAATCACACAAGTAGATGTTAGATGTTAACAAACTTAGTAAATTTTTTAAAAAATATGCTTTAAAAAAACTAAGTCCACGTATTAAAAGAAAAATATCCACTTTCTCTTACATTTAGATTTAAATATGTTTTCTGCTTTTTTATTTAAGCAATGCTATTATTTAAGTAATGATATGATTCTTGTATTTCCTTGTAAATTCAGAAAAGTAATATTTTATACTTACAGTTTTAAATAATGTCATAAAAATCTAAAACTACAAATGTGTCATAAGTATTATAATAAATTTATATGTGTATATGGCAACAGATGAAACTCCCACTAACAAACGTTATTTCCCGAAAAAGTTGCAAATACCAGTGTGATTAAATTTTGCATATTGTGATGTTTATTTTTTTCTCTATATTTGAATACAATTTGAAAATTTTAAAATCACATTATAGAAAGCAATGAATTTTTTGTGAGCAAATGAATGTGGAACTCATAAATCTGCAAAAAAAAATTATCCGCCTCTGAACGAAAATATTTAATTATTTTTAGATCATATTTCTTTCTTAGATTGCATTTCTTTAGATTGTATTCACGAAATGAAAAAATGCAAACAAGCAATAATAGCAAGTTATTAAAAAATAAAATATATTTAAAAGAATGAGACGGATAGTTAAAAATATTATATTTAAAATTATTTAACTTAAACTCTATTGCTAAAAATGCTTTTTAATATAGTCTATGACGATGGTTAATTCATCAGGTGGCTGAAATGTATCTAAATGTTTACTTTTTTCAAATAGCTTTAAAAATCATAAATAAAAAACTAATTTGAGTAGAAATTATATTAAAATAAAATTATTCTTACTTATTTTTCAATTTAGCTACTGAAGTTAGAGAAGAGAATCAACTGGATTTCAGGAAAACCACCGCTAAGTGAACCAGTATGTGGATTTGTTGGAGAAAAGTGTGAGAGTCAACCAGGTAACTCAACTTACAATCATAAATTATATATAATATACATCCATTATTATTAATTTTATTTGTCTTAAAACATGTCAGTAAGGGTTGATTTGTTCTTTATTAAAAAAATTGTGGTTAAAGGAGGAACAATATTACTTAATCTAAAACAAAAGATGATTATAGATTTCTTAAATTTTCTTTAAAATGTGTTTCATGCTTAGATAAAGTAACTGGGAATGAAATTCAATGATGAAATTTTATTTAATTGAGATGATTGAAAGATATTTTAACAAATTACAGAAGGAAATTATGATGGTGCTGCAATGAAGTTAAATCATAAAACCATAACAAAGCGCGTTTCTTAATCTCCTTATATATGAATATTAAACTATCTTAAAATTTAATGTCACACATATCAGATGCTTACAATAAGGTAATTCCAAACTTGTAAGTGCAATTTTAAAAAATGAAAAAAATTGACACATTGTAACTAAGCATAGCATACTTATAACAATAAAAAGTTTATAAGATGTTTTCTTATGAATATTAAAATTCTTTCTTATTAGTTACTTAATATGGATGACATGCATACTATTGTTATATTATTCAAGCATTCCTTATTTATTATTACGAATTATGTATTCTTCTAATTATTTATTT
The DNA here is from genome assembly GCA_030067965.1 of Latrodectus elegans. Taxonomy (NCBI): domain Eukaryota; kingdom Metazoa; phylum Arthropoda; class Arachnida; order Araneae; family Theridiidae; genus Latrodectus; species Latrodectus elegans. Next base: position 58,319,795 of record CM057814.1, on the reverse strand, counting down.
GACAAATAAAAAGTTTGCAAAGTATATATGTAGATTGCCATGGTATAAAGTTTTGAAACAGGCCTTTTACAAATTTTGTATAACAATCTGTAAGAATAAGTAAATACGCGATATAGTATTTGTGTTCAATAGTCAAACCATGAGACGCTCTATACATACGATAAATTATTTAACACCATGAAGCACTATAGCAGTTAGAGGGTGGGGTTAGGCATTTTTATACTGAGCGGCTACAGCTGTAGAATAGATTCCATGAAGACATATAGATTGTGGGTTATATTCGCAAGTGGAAAGAGAAAACCCGGAAGACTTCTAAGGAACTAAAACGATGAATGGGCTTGTGGAAATTTATCATCAGTCCCCTATTGTTCAACAGTGGTTAGCATTAAGCCCATTTCATACTCCTGTAGCGGCTGTGTTAACTACTCTCGATTGGTGAAATGTAGAGAGAATGGTGCTAGCACATTCGCAGACTTTTCAACTTGATTGTGATTTCATATTATATAAAATCATTGAAGGCATACAGTGACTTTAATTAGTAGAAACAGACCATGAGTAACATTTTAAATAATAAAAGCTAAATTATTTGCAACACATAATTGTTAAATTGACTATAGAAATTTGAGTCCTTATTATGGGAATATACTTTATACGAATATGCAGCAACTAATACCGCAGAAATTAGTTAAGTACAAATAAATTCCGTCAGTTAGAGTCCTTTAATTATTATTTAGAAAAATTATTTAACTTTTGAATTATTGTTTAGAAAAATCTATAGTTTTCATTTAATTTTAAATTATATTTGACAATATAAGTTCATATTATGATGTAATGCATTTATTCTTTTAGAAATAAGAATGATTATTGTATACTGTGTTTGTTGTTTTGTCACAATCGTCGCTGGATACTTTGTTTTTAGGTATGACATTTTAAAACTGTTTTCATAAATTTTGAAGTAAAAATAATCATTAAATGAGTTCAAAAGCTATAAATCATTAAAAATATTAATTAAAATGTATGTTATAAATTCTTATGTTAAAGTTTTCAGTCAAAAGTCAGTCATGGAAAAAAATGGTTAAATTATATTTTGGAAAATTTTCCATACACCATTTCTAAGCGAAAGACTGAATAAATAGTTTAAATTTTATTATTTGCACATATTTAACTATTTATGAACTAAAGCTTCTGTTTAAATCAAAAAATAACTCATAAGGACATTACATAAATTTAAAAGAAAAAAAGAAATTAAAGGAGGAAAACTAAAATTAAATTTCTATGTAATATATTGTATATTAAAATTATAATTTAATATGTAATATATTAAAATTATAATTTATATTTAAAATTTAATTTTAAAATTATATTTTACATTAAAATGAAACATTTTGCACTCTATTAATATATTTTCTTTTAAGCATTATGATATTATATAATTATAAAACTTAAATACGTATGTTTGTATAATTATATGAAATTTAAATTTTAAAATTGTTTATTTTCACATTTACACTAATTCTAATATTTTCAGACATTACAGGTATGAGCATAAATTGGCTTGTCTCTTGTGGAAAGTAGAGATGAAAGATCTTATTTTAGTCAAATGTGACGACGATACAGACTTACCACAATTCAAAAATAATCTACACGTAAGTACTTTTAAATGAAATAATTTCTTAAATGCATGTTAAAATTATTAAATACACTTTTAATTTTATGCAATATTTTTAAAATTATAAGTAACTATTATTGCTATCAAATTAACTTTGATCATATTTGTGAAATTTATGAACATATCCACACACACACACCACACACACACACACACACCACACACACACACACACACACACACCACACACACACACACACACACCACATACACACACACACACACACCACACACACACACACATGCACACACACACACACACACACACACACACACACACATGTAAATAGGCTTGGAAAACAGATTATTTGGTATTTTGTTATAAGTAATGCTTACATCGAAAGAAATGAAATGGCGGACTTCCTCGCTAAGGAGGGTAGAATATCAATTCCCCTCCGACGACTACCATTTGTTTCGATGCAAACGCTATCGCAAGGCATCAGCTCTGCAGGGGATTACGGAAAAATGGTGCCTACCGGAGCTTAGTCCTGACCGTGGTATCACCTCTATCATCAGCAGAATGCGGACTGGGCACATGAGGGGTATGAAAATCATGCCCAATGAATCTAGAACCTACGCAGAATGCAGGCACCGCACAGGAGTTTCACTGGATCCGAGGCATCTCTTCAACTGCATCTCGGTTGCCTCGACCCTCTTCAGCATCGATCTCAACAGCTGCCATGACACCCTTTATACAGAAAAAGCTAAAGATGTGGCCATGGCAGTGCTCCATGCTTTTGGTCTCTTATGACTTGTCATTTTTTACCTTTTCTTTTTGCACTTGTCACATAACAACATCAACATTATATGAAATTAACGACTTTTAAGTAGGTACAATAAAATAGCAAATTATTTGTTAAAGCTATATCTAATCTGAATGTGAAAAATTAATGAGTATAATACTGTATGTGACGCAAAAATTTCATTGTGGAAAAAACCGTGACAATATTGAACACATAATATATAAAGATACTTTATTCATATTGATACAAAGATTGTGAAGGAAACAGTGGCATTTTGTTTCTTCCGTTTTCTAAGATTTTTAAAGATTGAAATGATTGCAAACAGATAAAATTCCTTGTATTTCAAAATATTTAGTGTGCAACAATTAAACGTTTCACGCAAATAAATTGATTTCAAACCTTAATCACTTTAAACCATTTGCATCTAATTCATAATAAGTATCTTAGTTGTTTGTCGCTCAACGGTCAATTTTTGCACACGAGGGCTAATTAGACCGGGACCTACGGCTTAAAGTGGATTCCGAACCACTACAAACATCTATGTGGGATTCGAACACACGAGCTGTTGAACCGAAGGCCAGAGCGCTTACCATTCGGCTGCCAGCTCGGCAATAAGTATCTTAGATCAGAATAATAAAATATGTGGAGTAAGAAAAATAATTATTTAGTATAATATATTTTTGATGAATGACATTAACGAATGACATAAATAAAGCTTGGTGAAGTGCATTCAGTATTCTCAATCTATAAACGCTGTATTAAATTATGCAGATTCCTCCACGAAACAAAATTACCTTATGATTCCATAAATAGCAAAATTATGTTAGAATCAGTTTCTTTCTACAAGATCACACAAATTATACTTTCATTTAAATAATTCTTAAATACTAGTTATAAATTTCTAAAAAAAATAGACATTATGAAAATAGAATTGAAAACAATTCATATCAGTAATTAATTTGAATTACTTTATTTAAAAGTGCTTAAAAATATTAATACATAATAAAATTTGTTTTTGATTTACTTGTTTCACTGGAAATGTGTTTTCTTTCCTTCTTAAAAATTTGAAAAAGTAAAATTGCAACCAGTGCATTAAACTTACCTATGTTAAAAATGTAAGAAACTAGCAATTGATATTTTATGAACATTTCTGAATATTTCTTAAATATAGGAACTAGAAAACGAAGAAGCTGACCCTGCTCAAAGAGGAGAAGACCTCATGTGGGATCGGTCCCAATACAGGGTAGGAGTCTACAAGCAAAACGCTGTCTATGTATATCACGTTTATAAGAAAAGCATTGATCTAACAAGAGCCCTTCGGAAAGAGATGATCGAGGTTCGTGTTACAAAATTAAATATCCAGTTAAAAACCTATTATAATAAAAAAAGTGTCATACTTTAATAAATTTTTAAGTTATATATTGATTTGAAAGTATTTCTGAATGCTATATGCGTGTTTTCATGCGTAATTTCTAAAATTAAATTAAGAAAATCTATTTTTAAATTTATTCCAATAATTGAACTTAATTTGAAAAATTTTGACGTAAATGACGATATAAGGAATTTGTAAAAAAAGAAGGGTTTTATGTAATAAAGCCATTGAAATTTAAGAGCCATTTGAGTTTAGATTCAGTTTTTTAAAATTTTGACTTAAAAGATAACTTCAAACTCAAAATAGTAGAGTAAATAATTTATCTGTAAATTTGCTATTTTTCTTACAATAAAGTTTAATTTTTAATTAATATAATACTTAATGCTTCAATTGTGACAGTTAATTAAAATAATTAATAATAACATAAAAAATTGAAATAATAGTTTTCTTCGTAGGCTATAACTTCAATAAAATATTTCATATGAAATTTTAAGAAAAACACTGGTAAGTAGAATCATTTTTAAAAATGTATTTTATAGATTAAAATTAACTATAAATTTCCTAAAGAACTCCTTTGAAAAATATATGCTGCATTATCTCTTCAGAACAAAAATACTAGTAACGAGAAAAAAATTCTAAGCACATTTAAATTCAAAATTAAATAATCTTTGTAGTTATTTAAATTTTAACATAAACAAAATATTTCAGCTTAGTGTTGTCTTTGAAACAATTTTTTAAATCATTTAAATAAGACATTCAAATGTAAAGTTATACGTAAGAAGACCCGAAGTATTTTAATTCTTAATCAAATACAAAATGTAAGAAACTTTTCTTCAAAAGTTATTTGCATTTAATAAAATCTCTAAAGGTTTCAGCTCTAACATAAGGCAATTATTCACTTCTTTATCAAATGTTATTTGTTTTTTTCAAATTTTAAATAAAAAAAAATAATTTGCTTAATTTAAAATTATCATACTGCATTGCTAAATACAAATTTAACTCCATTACATTTTCAGATCCGAGAAATGAGGCATGAAAATATAAATCCGTTTATCGGCGCATGCGTCGATCCTCCAAATATATGCATTTTGACAACTTACTGCTCCAGGGGAAGTTTACAGGTTACATTTTTATTTACTCTCACTCAAATATTACTTTAAATTATCTGCATTTCACTCCTTTAGATGTATGGAATTTATTCATGAGTTCATTTCATTTCTTTTCATTTTAATTGCCACAACCTACAATTCTACATATATTTGAAAATGCATTTTTTACTCAAACATCGTTTGATTTTTTTCAGCAAATGCTATTGAAGATTATTTTCAGCAAACAGCAAATGCTATTGATTTTTCAGCAAATGCTAAGAATGCGATCTGAACGTGAAATTCATAAGGATTATTTTTATTAACATCGAAATAAATTCGCTTAAAATTGAAAATAGTTGTTTCAAGATTGTTACGCACTTTAGACAGGATTTTTTTTCACAAACTGGTATTACTAATGGCGTAATAATTGTTTTATTTTTATAATATAATTTGTGTTAAATTAAATCAAGATTATAATGAATGCCAAAATTATTTACAGTTTTAACATTAATTACGTTTTTTTTTTAAAAAAAAAAATAAACAAATTTATATGTGAGATTTTACGTTTAACCAAATTTAATTTAAAATAGTATAAAATAAAAACTCAGAATATGTTATTCTGTATTCAAGTTATTTGTAATAATATTATTTAAGAAATCTATCAAAATATTCTACATTTTTTTCAAAACCAATTATGCATTCTTCTGAGGATAACATTTTGATGAGAAGAAGTGCGAAGTAACAAACAAAGTTTAATAGATGATTATTTATTAAAACATGCGAAATATAAATAAATGCTAGGAGATCAAAAAAATATAAATTTATTATCAAAAGTATCCTCTAAATGAGCTTTTGAATTTCCATTTGTATCAAAACATTATTTTCAGGGAATTAATATCTTAACAGTATATCACAAAAGTTTGTCTCCTCCAACTTTAGTCAATTATTCTAAAAGGGTGAATTTCCAAGCTGAAAAGTGCTCACAAAAGTAACTTTACATTTTTAAATAAAAATTTAACATTTTAAACTCTTTCATATTAACTTAGAATTTGGTATTTTTTGTGATAAAATATTAAGAATAAAAATGCAAATAATAAACAAAAGATATGTTCCAATCTGTAATATTTAAATTCCATATCTCACGTTTATTAGTTTTAACTGTAAAACTAGAGTTTCATTTTAAAGTTTAAAATAAGATATACATGAAAGCATATTCCTTGAATTTATATAACTTATTTTTTGATGAAAAAAATAATATAGTTTTCAATGCATAATATTAAACGACAACATTTAAGATTTTTCTTCAATATTAGTTATTATTAACAGCTTTATCTCCATATCAAATATATATTTTTATAAAATATCCGACTCCACATGCAGCTGTATAAAAGAATCATCGCAGTCAGAGAATTCAACATCTTATTCATAGTAAGATTAAAGGAAACGACTTAAATTAAATATCTTATCAAAAAATGTTACTGTGTTCAAGAAAAAATAATCACTTAAAAGTTTTTCTACCCTATTGTTATTTTTATAAATTATATAAGTAAAAACCATCATTCGGATCTCCGCTTCAATTAAAATGCTCTGGTATTTTTCAGTATGCTTCATTTAACTCTAAATAAGTGAAATTTTGAAATATTGTAACGTTAATAACATATTTCTCGTCGCAATAAGTGAAAGAAAAGAGAGTCAATATTTTTGAAATAGATCTTATTTTGGTGTCCCATGATTTGAAGATTTCATAGACGTTTCTTAACAGTTTTAAGAATGTTTGATCTACAATTAATGATGCCATAGTAAAGTAAATACACCAATGAAAATCCAAATAGAATTATGACTCAAGTAAAATAATGAAACAAAATGATCAAGATCGGAAAACCAAAAGTGTTACCCAATTAGCTATTAATCACAACATGTATGCATAGAGGTTTTTTGTAAAGTTGTAAATAGTAGCTTAAATTAATGTAGTAGGTGAAAAATATTACCTAATATGATGAATAATGATACATGCTAAGGCATTCTGAATATTAAACTGATGCATTAATTCATGCATTAAACTAATGAATGGTGTTTAAATTCATCGTATTAACTGTGAATTGCATTGGCAATAGCGTCAAAATTTGGAACTTTTCTTCATGACATGTGTTTCACCTATAAATTTTAATTGAAAAGCTGTTGATTTCTGGTGTGCAGGAAGACATTTTGGACTGCAGAATATACCAGGCAATGGGGCAAAAACTTGACAAAATGCTTAATTCTCTATCAATCCAATAATACATCTTCTGTTCCACACGTACCATTGCGGCATGGTATAAAAACAATCAAATGGATTACTTGCCTTGCAAGATAAACGTATTGATTCACTCCTTACAGAAAACATTTCCAGAAATGTGTGTATCATCATGGGAGAGAGAAATCAATTGGAGCAAAATCCCAATATGAGCTGTTCGTTATGCAACGAGAGAAGTTTTGCACAATTCCATTAAAACTTTAACAGTTTAGTGAATAATATTTTACTCATATCAAAGTACCTGGAACTAATATAAAGTAGATGCATAGTATCTTATTAGTTGGATACTTTTTTAACTTAATGTAACACTGAAATTAAGTGAATTTTTATAAAATGTATCCTTATATTTTTCAAAAAATATGCATCTAAACATTCTTTAAAAATTTTTTAGCTAATGAAATACGCGATTAAAATGTTTTTTCTCACATTTATTTAATTTTTCTCTTATATTGTTGAAGTACTGTAGGCTCCCCTATCGATCAATTGATTTTAATATAGTGATGAAAATATTCAAATAAATGTAGTGAAGAAATAAATTCACGAAACATCTGTTTGAACATAATATTAAATGTTATTTGCCAAGGTAAAATTTTTTATATTTATATTCAGTTTCTTTTTTTTTTTTTAATTGAATATATTTGTTTTGAATCCGAAAACCAACATTCGCTTCTGCTATAAACATTAAATTTATAGCAGGAACGAATGTTGGTTTTCGGATTCAAAACAAATACATTCAATTAAAAATTCAAAAAAAGAACTGAATATAAAAATGCTATCTCTGGAAAAAAATCCAAAACAACAAATCGTCGCAATACTATAATCTTTAAAAAATAATTAGAAAAGTACAATATTTCTGTTGAATGTTGGAATTGTGAGAGATTATACAAATACTGAAAATTATTCATTTATGTGGTTGAAAACATTGCCTTATTTTAGGACGTTTTGAAGAACACCGATCTTCACTTAGATATGATGTTCATAGCATCTTTGGTGATGGACCTTGTCAAGGTATGATTTTAAAATTTTGCAACAAGTTTTCAACATTTATGAATTATTCTTTATATAAGAATATAAAAAACGGTTATTTCTAAAAAAAATTACAATCCATGATAGCTTCTTTTAATTTTAATATCTTTAATGGATATTTCATGAGTCAGTTTCGCTATTTTAATGTCTAATTTATAATGAATTATATTTACAACTAAATTTCTTCACATTATTTATAATTTGCCATTTATTTTAATTATCTTTTGAATGTGTTTATTTCTCACATAAACAGCTCTATTCAATATTTATGCACAAACAACAAAGAATCAAACTCAGCTTAAAATCAATATTGAATATAATATTGAATATGAATACCAAAAATGGACAAAATGCAGTATTTTCATATAATTGAAATCAACAATCCTACAGAAAAACCTTATTAACATTAGCTAGCTTTTGGAAGTACCTTACAAAATAAAGATGCGCCTAAAAATGTTTAATGTATGATTTGTATTTATCTATACATAAAAAATTCAAAACTCTTGAGGATCTTTCAGTACGAGAAAAATTTAAAAGTATGCGCAATTTGTCATTAAAATTTAGTTCCATTTTAACATGAAATATAAAACTAAATCTATAAATTTTTAATAATTATTGGAAATTTTGTAATCATATTTTAGGTATAGAAATATAAGACAATAAATTAACATAAAATAATCTACTTTAGAATTTTTAATAGGAATCCAAGACAAATAAAAATTAGATGATGAAACGGAAACATAATGTCTACTAAGGAAACACAAGTGGTCCAAAAATTAATTGAAATATTTGTTAGTTTATAATGGTATTAATTATAGTAACCATAATATGAAATAATCTTCGTAATATTTGTTAAAAAAAAAACATAAAACATCAACCATTTAGTCCCGTAATTTCACATAAATGAAATAAAGTGTGTTTCGCTCCGAAATAAGTTTTTTTTTATCTAAAACCAAGCCTTAATTTAAAATTATTACGAAGAAACCGTTAAAATGAACTTTATCTAGTAATATAAAGAAATGGAGAAAAATATTTCAAAACAGAATAAATAAAAAAAGATTAAAATTGTATTAAAAAACTTAAGGCAATTTCTAAATGAAAGTAAGTATTCGTATAACAATGTAGAATATAAATTGCCGGATGAAAATTACACTTTTCTTCTAGGGTATTATTTACATCCACGAAAGTGACATTGTCTCCCATGGCAACCTTAAATCTTCAAATTGTGTTGTAGACAGCCGATGGATGCTGAAGATAACGGATTTCGGATTGCATGAATTCAGAGCTTGTCAAGATCCTCCCCCTGAGGTGGAAGAGATTCGATCAAAGTGTCAGTATTATTTCAGCACATTTTAAGCAAAATTTCTTCTTTTTTTTGTTTATGAATAGGTAATGCTCAACATATATTGATACATGACCAACTTAGTAGAGTAAATTTTTACCTTAGTATAATTGAAAATTTCCTTCATGTATTTTTCTGGAAATACAATAAACATCGATTTTGTGTACAAAAAAATTATAACTCTACAGTAATTGATAAAGGTAATTAATTAATTGTCATTAAGCATTATGCACTGAAGTAAAACATCATTTACTTAATGTTATTACCGATATCATTTAATTGTGATGCAGGTATCAACATTAATATTGTAAGAAAACCATAACTTAACATAATTAATGATCTAGCTATATCATTTAAATACCTTTTTTAATTAATTTATATTTAAATACGACTTTTATGTCATTATTTTATAGTTTTTTTTATTTAATCAGGATATAATATATATTTCAAAATATGTGTGTAGTATTTTTATGCTTAATTATATCTCAACAAAAAATTTTAAAATTTAATAAAAAATTAAAGAAAAATTTGCAATGAGTAACAGCAAATATGCTAGTATATATATAGATTACATCTTTTAATAAATGTAGGTTTGGGTAGAAAATTCTATCATTAAAAGCAAGGTTTGATAAGTAACACTTAAATAATTCAGATCTTTTATAAAGATTTTTAGTTTTTGATTAACACATTAGACATTTGACAAGTGCTTAAGATTAAATACCCTTTAATATAATTTTCTATTCGAATGCAGCTGAAAATAAAATATGTATGTTTTTTCATTAATAGCTCTTTTGTGGAGGGCCCCAGAGTTGCTACGAATGATCAATCCACCTACAAGAGGCACTCAAAAAGGGGATGTGTATTCATTTGGAATCATTCTTTTTGAGATCATGGGAAGAATCGGTCCATGGGGAAAGCCAGAACCTTCTATAAAATGTAGGTGTAACATTTTTATCAGGGTACTTAATTTTATGCTTTAAACTTGATCATTTTTCATTTATAAGAACGAGTATTTTTTAAATTTAATATGGTTTTTATTAAACTTTGTTTTATATATTTTTTTCATTTCTGAAAGCATTTATAATTCTCTCAATTATAATTCTGTTCACATATAATGTAATTTATTTAAAACTTGAGATTTTCCAAAGTTTAGATTAATTTAGCTGATTTATTTCTATTTTAATATTTGTTCTACATTTAATACATCATTTGACATTCATAGCAATATAGTAAAGCCGAATATTAGATCCACCTCATATTATTAACTTCATAGAACATAAGTCATCAGTAGTGGAGTATATTCACGTGTCATAAAGATAAAAACAAAGGCGTCCTTTCTGAAGATTTTCCCATGAAGAAATAATGAAAATCATATCTAGTTGTTTAATGGTGTTTTGAATCAAATCATAAACCTTCTAATTCAATGAATGAGTGCTTAGCATTGGGCCACGGTGAGTGGTACAGATTATTAAGAAATTCGGTTATGCTTTTGGTATTACATAGTTAAAAAGACCGATACAGATAAAAGATTTAATGATGCACATGAATAAATCACTATTTTGGTCAAAACGATGTGATAATTTAACTGACATATTATCAATAGATCGAAAGAAGAACAATAGTTTTTCTTTCCAATTCACGAAGTTCCATAAAATACAAATGCCTAAAATTATGCTATTTTGCATGGCAGAGTGAAGTGATCCAGTTGAAGCAATGCAAACCCTTCCTTGATGAATCAGTGTCCTTGGCTTAGGTTTTAACATAAATTAATATTTAATATAGAAATGTAAAATCAGGAATGTATTGCACGCGAAACTTTCTAGGAATATACTTTTTGCAGTATTGATTATCAGTTTCTTAAATGAAATCCAATTTGATCTAAAACAGTATTGATAGGCATATTAACTAAGTATTTCTCAATATTCTCCTCAAACGACTTTCAACTAGTTTTAGAAAAGTTCCAAAATTTATCTCTATATATAGAGGTTGGATGCTTTATTTTCATTTCAATCAGTATAAGGCAATGATAGCTACCTATATTATTAAGAACTGCCCAGTTCAAGTCTATAACTAGTCTGACGTTGCTAGTTAAGCTTCCAAAGCCTCAGAAGATCCATAACTAATAGAAAAATGAACAAGGAGTGCCATCGTTAAGGAGTATGAACCTTCTCTCGTCTGCCATGTTTTGTAGTTCAATGCATCTTTAGGATACCTCAATACGGAGACACTTAGTACTTAGCATTTAAATCTCCTTGAATAATGATGTTTCCTTCCGGAACACTATGGAATCAATCAGCTAAGTTCTTTTAATTAGGGGGTGATACATATTAAAATTATTCAACAGATTGTTCTCCAAAGATAGGGAGATACCCTGTACCTTCGAAACCGAGTGAGAAGGTGAAGTGATGTTTAAATGCTGATATGAAGTGCCTCCAATCAAAAAGACAAGATCTCCGTCATTTCTCCCCTTTCTGTCTGTTCTACAGATGTCAAAGAGCCCTTTTTCTTTAAAAACAGCAATATTTTAGTTTAATATCTTGAAGCACTATAATTTGAATGTCTTGTCTCTCTGCAAGATCCCATATCTGATCAAATTTAGATTTGGTAGCTGCAATAGATAATTCTTTAATATTGCACTATAGAATTTTTAAAGACTTCTACTATTTTGAAAACCAAAACTGATTTTTATAACTGTATGAGCCCTCTGCCTAAACTCAAAACGCATTCCTGATTTATCTGCGTGAAGCATGAAATTCATTTGGAGTGTAACCCGTTGGTGGGGGCAAGGAGCAGCTTCTATTTGACTGTTCACCCAAAGATAGAATACTGACTTTCCTCGTTACCTGCTAGCATTGGCTGAGCCTTCATACCTAATGGTTGGCCTTCATACCTAGGGTGACTCTATCAGGAGTAAACTCCCGATGTACATCTTCCAGACTGTTCAGAGTCAACCCCTCGCCACGATAAGGCTGCCAGCAGGAATGGAGGGAGTTAAATTTTGTTTTATATTTAATTTTTAATTAATTCACATATTTGTTTAAGGATAATATAAGTTCCTTAAAATAAATTTAAGCTAACGATTATAGCAGTTTCCGTTTACGAATTCATATTTTAAGTAAAAGTATTTAATAAAACTTTCTCTCTCTCATGAGTGAGTCATAAACTAATTCATTCTGACTATTATAAATTAGTTCTTTCATTTTTAAATACTTTATTCATTTTTTTAATGATCTTGTTTCTAATTTAACATTGTATGGTTTCAGATGTTAAAGATCGAGTTGCAAACCCTCACCTGTATGGTCCAGGTTTGTTTCGTCCTCCATCGGATGATCTCGACTGCCCAAAATATATCAAAAACTGCATGGAGGAATGTTGGTCTGAAAGTCCTGAAGATAGGCCTGATTTCAGATTAATAAAAGTGAAACTTCGAGAGCTCTACGCTGGGCTGTAAGTATGAAATTTTACTTTACGTTGAACATAAAAAACACGTATTCTGTTAAAAAATGCAATGAGTGAGAATTTTTTTTAAATTCTTTCTTTCTTGTACATTTTTCAAACTAATGATGAATATATAATTTCAGCCATTCAAACATCTTTGATAACATGATCAGCATCATGGAGAAATATGCCAGTAATTTGGAGACTGTTGTAAAGGATCGCACCAATCAACTCTGGGAAGAGAAAAAGAAAACGGAAAATTTGCTACTCAGAATGCTGCCTAAGTAAGTATTTTTTATGATTTATAATAAGACCCGCAATTATAAATGGTTGTCATCCATAAAATTCCGACTATTAATATTACGGGAGAAATCTATTGTATTTGTTGTGTGTGTGTGTGTGTATTATGATATATAAATTTATTATATATATATATATATATATATATATATATATATATATATATATAATATGAATGAAATCGTGTTTTAATTATTAATGAATGTTTTATTCTGGTCGTTTGTAGGCCTGTTGCCGAACAACTTCTAAAAGGAGAACAAGTAGAAGCAGAAAGTTTTGACTCTGTAACTATTTATTTCAGTGATATTGTTGGTTTTACTTCCTTATCGGCCGTTAGCACTCCTCTACAAGTAAGAATAAAATATTTTTCATTTAATTTTTTTAACTTACATTTTTATGCTTATATACATTTACTGATCAATCCTTGTTCATCTTTCTTAGATTATTCAAATAATAATTAAAAATTCTTCAATTAAAAAATTAAAATCAAAAAATAAATTCATAAGAAATAACTTCCACTGTATTAAAACGCGTAAAAATTTGGTTTTCAATGATTTCATCATGCCGACCGATGGCTGAGTGGTTAGAGTTGCTGAGTTGTGGGTCCCGTTTTCGAATCTCGGTTATGGATGTTACTTTCTCTCTGTCCTTTTTTCTGTGATGATGTATGAACGTGGTCCACCCTATAAGCAGATTTGTGGTGGTAGGCCGCGGGCAACGATATTCACCTCCATGACTTGGTTCACAGGTGTCCACTGGGTAACGACAAATAAGTAGCTGGCTTTGTGGCATAGGGTTCGTCACCCAAATGCCCACCGTTAGAAAAAAAATGATTTCTTTATAGGTTAACTTAAATAAAAAATCAATAACTAGAATGAATATTTTGCTCTTGTATAAATAAAACTTTACAAAAAAAATTAAGAGTCATTACAAGCAAATTCCGGCTTTCTAATTTTGCTTTTAACATATTTTCTTCATTTGGAGTTTGGAACCATTTTATTTTCTGAAAATGTAACATGAAAATTCCAATTTAAAAAAAAATCGTTCGATATGATAACATATATTTTCAGAACAATTTTTATTTTATTTATGATAGCGCTGTCATGCTTATTCAGAAAATTTTGGCTGATAAAAATGGATCCCTTTAAAAGAATGTCATAATGTAACGAAAATTATTCAATCTCTCATTCCCCACCTATATACTTAGTGGATGATAGTTTCATAAGATTATTTCTGTGTTCCCGTGTGAAATAAAAATAAACTCCAGAAAACTTAATAAACTTCATCTCGATAGCATGTATACGGAAACAATAAGTATAAAGTTTATGTCATATTGCTTAAAATATAAACAGTACCAATAACATGAACTTACATTTCAGAAAACCACTTTTTTCATTTGTGCACGTTAATATTAGTCCCTAAATGGTTCATAAAATTTTATTTAATTCAAATCACAATTTTTGTGCAATAAAGATATACTTTTATGAGTTAATAAAATGCCTTCCTAAAATATAATCTCATCTCAATTTATGTCTTATGAAGTTAAACGGGTTTTGTACTATAACTGGCTTGAAAGCGTCTTCTACAACATTTTTTAAATATTCTTGGCATTTCTGCCCCAAGATTATCTAAAATGTTAAAAGAATTCTATCATTTATGTGAATCTAGATGTTAAAAACCTGTGAAGGAAATCTCCTTAATACGGAATATACTCATAGACAGTCGCTTATCACACACACACACACTATTTTTAAACTACCTTTATCCTAGTATAGAGCTACAAACAATCACTGGGTCATTTATTGTTTTCAATTTGCAAGAATTTTTATGTTTTATTCGTTTCCTTATTTAACGCATGTAGGAATAATTTAATCTAAAATACATGAATTTTTTTTTTGTAATAGTTTAAAAGCAGAACTTGTATATGAATAGGAACTAATTAAAGGAATATATAGAAGGAAAACAATTTTGATGTTATAAACTGTTCTATAATTACTTAGAAAATTAAAAATATGCGTTTTTTTTTAATATATTTTCTAAATACAGAATTAAATTTTACTTTAAATTATTCATAAAGGCAATCTTTTCATCACATGTTTGTGGTAAAATTTTAATTAAAGTTAATTTTTAATTTTTCAATAAACAAAATGAGAGACTGTATTTTTAATTTTTGAAAAAAATAATGTAATTTAAGAAAAACTGAAAATGAAAAAACATATTCTGCAGTCAGTTTAATGAAACATATTTTTTTTTCTTTTTTCATAATGCATGATGTTTTATTAGAAATAAATATTAAGAAGACGTGAATCAAAATCAAAAATTTTACTTGTATTTGATAATATGACACAAATTATGGATGAAATATCATTTTATTTTTTATTTTTAAAAGATTTTGCTTATTATTTGTGCCACACTATTTGCCTAGTGGTCATCGCGCCTGACTGTGGATAGAGAAGTCCTGAGTTCGAATCCCATTTCGGTCATGGTTACTTTCTCTCACTATCTATCTTATATTTGTCCTTTCCTTGTATGGATGGGTTGTGAAGGGTTGCCTACCCTATAAACGAGTGCGTATGTCATGTGTGTACTAAGGAAGACGGACTCCATATCTAAAAATGGTTCAGTTGAAAAACTGGAGCAGCGCACCTCATAATGCCAGTATAGTTGGCACGTAATAACAATAGCACCTTATTATTTGTCTACTTTGTTTAAATCAAATGCTTGCGCTATTACATAAGTACGTTAAACTCAATTAATGATTTAATCTAATTGTGTTTTATAGAAATGTGGAAGAAAGTTAATTTTTAAAACGCAGAAATTTCTCATTATGTGCTTAAGTTTATAATTTTTATACTTTTCTTTTATTTTTCTAATAAATATATACTTCCTTACTTTTCTCTATTTTAAAACTTCTCTTTAAAAACTTTTCAGGTCGTTGATTTGTTGAATGATTTGTACACTTGCTTCGACTTCATCATTGGGAATTATGACGTGTACAAAGTAGAAACTATTGGCGATGCCTATATGGTCGTCAGTGGCTTGCCAATTCGTAATGGAGATAGGCATGCAGGCGAAATAGCCTCTCTGGCATTGAGACTTCGTGAAGCTATACAAACTTTTGAAATAAGACATAGACCGAAAGAAAGACTAAGCTTGAGAATCGGAATCAATTCAGGTAATTAAAAATATATTAAGTTTATTAAAAATATTTATGCTAATTGAATTTTATTCATAGAACTTGTTCTTGTTACTCTTTATTTCAAAAATAATAGCTAAATTTGATTTTACTCAGTTTTTGTTTGGTTCATTGTACTTTGACTCGGGTTTTTGTTGCCTAATAGTTTAATAAAATGAATCTGATCAATGTTAGGAATTTTGAATTTGGTGAAATCAGTGATTCAAATTTAAAAATGAATTTTTTCTTTGATGTCATCCTTTTAGGCCCATGTGTTGCTGGAGTTGTTGGCTTAAAAATGCCACGATATTGTCTCTTTGGTGATACTGTAAATACAGCATCAAGAATGGAATCAACAGGAGAAGGTTTGTAAATTTCACATTATTTTTTAAATAAAGTGTTTGCTTTTAAAGTTTTACAGTTCATTATAGAATTGAGAATTGAGGCAAATCGTAAGTATAAAAGAGATATTATATACTTTTATAAATCTTCATACATTTATACTTTTGATATGATAAAATAATCAGAGTTGAAAATATTTGGCTGAATTTTAAGCTTAAGTTAATAATATGGAAATTATTAGAATGTTTAATATTTTTTCTCCTATATGCGGTTAAAAATTATAAAGCATATGAACATTGTTATTAAAAATGCTTTTAGTAAAGGATATTTAAAGAATTATTAATATAATTAATTAAATTTAGAGCATTACAAAAAACTTGACAGCCAAGCTGAACAGGTTTCACAGGCTAATGTTTCCCTTGGAAAGCATAATCTATTCATCAGAAGGAAAGAAATACTGATTTCGAAAAATAACTGTATTTACTATTTACTTAGTATTCTTCAAAAGCCTGTTTTTCACCAAGAAATTAGGTAATGTGAATAAAAAAATTAAAAAAAACTATTAAGATATAAACATTGAAAATGGTTCCTTATTTACAAACTCATTGCGACTAAAGTCGGAACTCTTCCTCCGTGTTCCAATGCATTATTTAATAAAATCGTACTGGTAAACAAAAGTAATGTTTCATCAAAAGTTGATAAAATAAAAGTAAGCTCTTCATTTTCTAAAAATAAAACATTGTGAGAATAAATAAATGATATGATTGCGAAGCCACGCATATTATTTCTCTTTCCCATAGTGTTACACATAGACGATAATTTTAAAAGTAGTCAAATAACCGCACAATTTTCTTCTTATATCGAACCAAATTTTAAAATAGTGTTACATCGTTAAATTGTGATTAAATAAGGGAATAAGTTATCTTATTTGAGTTCAAATCAACGTTATTTACTGAATAATTTATTCCATTCATTGTAATTGAAAGTTTGTCTTAAATCAGACAGAGAGTAATACATTAAAGCCTCATTTCATTTCAGACTGTCATTTTCAATTTCATGCTGACTAAAACTTGGCGGACAAATAAACTAAGAACATGTATATTGATTTCAAATTGTTGTCTACATTGCTAGTTATTAAAACGGCAACACCACAAAGAAATTATCTTGTGTCCGAAATAAATGAGAAAATTATATCACAAAAGTGATTGGGATATGAGCATTTTAACACATTGAGATAAATTGGGACGAGCAAATGATACATGAAACAATGCATAAAAGTTATCATTTACAGGGGATTTTATGTTTGGAAAGTGTTTTAAAAGGCAAAATATTTCTTAGAACGATATGTTATGTTTCTCATGTGAAGGATAAATGATTACCAGCAAGCATCGGATTTCAAGAGAGATACAATCTTTGTCTAAAGAGGATATGAACTATAATTTCGTGATTATGTCACTCACATTCGCCGAAGCTCAACTAGGTCTTGTATAAATTGATCTCACTAATCTATTACTGGGAGTCATGCAGATAAAGTATCCATGGGTTAATGAGGACCATATGAAAAGCATCGTCCTCAGAAATCCATGGATAATACCTGAACGTTTCTCTGATTAATACCGAAGATGTGTATACATTTTGAAATAAAACCCACAAACTATTGCATGATGAAACATTTTAAGAAAATGGGTATGTTTACAGAACATACAGTATCCGCACTTAAAGTTCATGAATGCTTATGACATCACAAGC